>APFE031161568.1:81808-106587 GCA_000404065.3 Pinus taeda | reverse complement strand
GGGGTAGATGAATCTTGCATCCAACAATTTTTGCAATTCTTCTTTAACGATGTCCTTAAGGGCCGGATTCATTCTCCTGTAAGGCTGCCTGACTGGTTTACAGTCCTCTTTAGTGTAAATATGATGGGTATAGACCGAAGGATGGATTCTATTCATCTCCTTATAGCTCCAGGCAAAAGCCTCCAAATGGTGGTTCAAAAGGCTACATAGCTCTTTTTCCTGAGAGGGAGAGAGAGAGGAGCTGATCTTTAAAGTTCTTTTAGGGCCAAACTCCACATTATTAACTCTAGGAGAGGTCGGATCAATCACACAGAGGTCCACTAAATCATTGGCTTGGGCATCCTCCACCAACTCTTCTAAGGACAGTGCACCGGGAGGAGGATTTTGGATTAAGTTCTCAATCAAATCATTCTCGGTTTGAGGACTCCCTTGGTGGCCTCCACTATGCACAATGGTGCAGAGTAGACCTCATCCTCATCTCCTTCTTCCAACTAGAGTGGTAAGTCATGTTCTAGCACAGGTTGGGCAGGAGGGTATGGGACCAAATGTTTGGACATAGGCCCATTCTTGATGGTCATGCTTCCCACTCGACAACTAATGTAAGCATCCACAGTAGCTAGCCAAGGCTTTCCCAAAATGAGGGGGTATCCAGTGAGTTTTGCCTTTGGTTGAAGGACCAAGAAGTCTGCAGGGTACTCCCAAGAGTCAACAGAGCCCAACACATCCTCCACAATCCATTCGGGAGTCACGGTGGAGCGGTCTGCCAACTGCAGTACTGTTGAGGTCTTGCTTAAGGAACTCTGAAGGTTGAGTTTAAGCATTTTATCCCTGGTCATCACATTAATGGCAGCCCCTAGATCAATCAAGGTGTGGGGGATGATGGTGTCATTGATGTGAACATCAACTACAGGCCTCCTAGGGTCCAAATACTTTGGACAGATTACTTGCCCCAACATAAAATCGAACAGTTGTCCTATGACATTGATAGTTGAGGCATCTCTCTTTCACCTGCCTGGGTGCCTGAAACACTTCTCCTTAATCAATTTTTTGTATATCGGTACATCTTTTATGGCCTAGAGAAGTGGTATTTTCACACACAACTTCTTGAGTTCTCCCAGAAGCTCAGTCTCTTCTGGGTTGGGTTGTGTGGTTACTGTGAGTTACTCAGGAAAGGGTGGAATGGATTGGTGTTCACTTTCATGTTTCTCTTCCTCCTCCTCTAGGGAAGGAGGTTGGCACTCTAGAAGGACCTTCCCAGATCGCAGGTTGATCTCTTGGATCTCCACAGCATAGGTAGGGCATGTTGTCTCCCCAGTATATACCTGATGGGCCTGTCTGTTGTTGGGGTTCGGGTTCGGTTGAGCAGGAATTTGGGGTTGTCTTGGAGGAGAAGGAGGTAATGGTTGTGGTTGAGCTGGTGGTGGAGGAAAAATGGCGGGAGGAGGGTTGTATTTAGGCCTCCACCCCGGTTGAGGTGCATTCCACTGAGGTTGTGGCTGGGTATGTGAGTGAAATGAATGAGGACGAGGTTGAGTATGGTATGGAGATGGATAAGACCACGGAGGAGATTCGGACCAGGAAGGATGAGCAGGGGGGCCCCAAGAAGGTATATGAGCGGATTGGTTGGGGTTATATAAGCTTGGGATGTCCCTTGCATCCCTTGCTGGTAAGGTCTGGGCCCATGTGGCCTCCTTTGGTTGAGGAAGTAGAGAGGCTCAGTAGCCGCCTCAGTCCCTAGGTACATGGCTTTAAATCCAGGCAAGGTAAGGCATTGGTTGGTGGGGTGGTCTTCCTCACAAATGAAACATACCTCTACTGAGTGCAGTGGGCACTCATTCTTAGGATGCTTCCTCGTGCATCTAGGACAAAAAATGGCCAAAGCCCTCTCAGCTTCCTCTTTCTTTTGCTGAATTCGGAAGGTATCAAGTTGCATGGCGATAGTCTATCTCATCTCACTCTTGAGGTCTTCCATCTAGTTAGCAAACTCATGCTTGGAGAAGGTGGTACTAGCTGAAAGTGGATTCCCCCTACCTCTCTTCTAGGCCACCATAGAATGGTTTCTAAACACAGTCTTTATGTACTCATACGGTAGTTGGTAGATGTCCCCTCCAGCCAGCATGTTAAGGGTGTCCAGAAGGTCTTCAGGGACTCCTCGGAGCAGAACCAGCTTCAGAGATTCTGGGTCAAGTGTGCACCTGGCCTGTTTATAACTAAGTTGGAACCTTTCCTCGTAATATTCTAAAGACTCATCACTTCCCATGGTCATCCGAAAGATTTCTCCCTTGGTTTCCTTGGACCTATAGTAGTCCTGATATTTGGCATTGAAAGGTTGCTGCATCTGAGCCCAAGTGGTGATACTATTTCCAGGTAACCCCATGAACCAGCATAATGCTGCGTCCTTGACGGTAGAGGGAAAGAGTTTCAACTTTTGCTCGTCCTCATCATAGTGGTAAGTTCGACAAAGGACAACAAACTCAAACAGGAAGGTATCAGGGTCTTTAGTAGTCAATCCATGGAAGTGAGGTAAAGCGGAGGGACTTATGTTTTTCATTTTCATGTCTCCATTGGTCTCTCGGATAGGAAAGGCACCTTCTATTCTCTCATCTTCTCTTCTACTGCTTCGGTTGTCAACCATGGCTTCAGATGGAGTGTTCTCTAACTCTTCTTCTATTATAGGATCTTCGTATATCTCAGGAGGTTCGCCTATAGGTTCTTCTGGCTCACTGTCACCAGAGAAGAGAGAAGGTTGACTCAGTGATGTGGTGGGGGTGTTGGGTAAGAATTTGCTAGTTTTATCTCTGTTCCTACGAGGCATGAAATGGAAAGACTTTTTCTTGCTTTTGTTTTTTCCTCTTCTGGTACCTGCAAAACTAAAATAGGTTGAACTGCAACTAACTATCTTGCTGAAATGAAAAGGAAAAATTGAAATGAAAGCAGGAAAGGACTAATCTACTTTGCAGAATTGAAATTGCGGAATTGAAATGCTAAGCTACACTTGCAGAATTGAAATTGCGGAATTGAAATGCTAAGCTACGCTTGCAGAATTGAAATGCTAAGCTATGAAAGAAGGAAATGTCTACTCTACATTTGCAAAAATGAAATTGCAGAATGGAAATGAAATAAACTACTTAGCAGAAGGTTGTAGGAGAAAATGGAAGAAAAGCAACAATCACCAATACTCTGACGCTTCCCCGGAAACGACACCAAAAAGATGGTGGGCTCCAGTATTGCAGAAATAATGCTGCAAATCCTAGGACTCCCTTCTTTACTTTTATCAACCCGGTAGTTCGTAAAAAAATGGAAGCGACGATGTTGTATGCACAAGTACTAGCTCTTGCTGCAGCTGTCACTTGGTCAGCTGGCACAAGTCCACTAGGAGCTTAAGCCAACTTCTATGAGCTCTTAGAAGAAGCTTTTTAATTGATGGATGAAAGTCAACTCGAAGGAAGCTAATCTATTTGCGAAATGAGTTTGAAAAACTGAAGGAAAGTGCAAACCCTAGCAAACCCTAATTCTACCAGCTAGTCCTACTGAAGCAAAGAAGAGAATGAAAACTACTGAAATAGATTCCATTACTTCTATGAAGGTAAAATACATGTGTCTAGACTACCTCTATTTGAAGAAAACATCTTTTTGTATTTTTGATTAAGTCGTCAGTTTCATCATGCATATGCTTTCACTATTCTTGACTGTGCAAGGGTGGATCAAGGAGGAGAAATGCTTGGAAGAGGTTGGGAAGGTTCAGAGAGGGTCTAAGGAGTCCCTAACACCCTTCCAAAGAGTTTCACAAAGTTTGGCTATCAAGAAACCTCATTTGAGCTCTACAGGAAGTCTGCAGGGGTTCTACACGATGTTCAGGAATTCTACAAGATGTTCAGAAATTTCCTACAGGATGTTTAAAAAATGGGGATTTTGGAGGATGGGTGAGTGAGGGAGGATGCATGAATGAATATGGAGGTAGGATAGGGGTCTGAAGTGGCCCATGGACTGGTGGATGGAGTGGTGAGAAGGTGTAGATGGCTGAATTGGCTCAAAGAAGGCTGAAATAATGGTTGCACAAAAAGGGTAGGTTTACGTGGGCAAGAGGAAAAATGTGAGATGAGGAATCTAGTTAGGAGATGGATTTGATGAAGCTTGGGTGGATGAAATAGTGCAGGAGATGCTCTGCACTGTGTACTTTCAATTGAATCAATAAAGTCTTGCAAGTAATCAAAGTCCTAGCTAATCTAATAGAGATAACAATAAAGTGAATGAACAACAGCTTTATTTGAAGGAGAACCATATATATCAACTATGCAATGAGACATTTCAGAGATCTGAACACATAATCAACTTCTGCAAATGAAAACAACACACTAATGATTGCATGGCAAAGCAAACTAGTGTTTTTGTTTGGGAGAGCACGGTTACTTCAATTCCAGCCGCTGATCCAATGAGGAAGAAGTGAAACCAAAAGTGTTTGTCGTTGGAAATAATACTGAGAGGGGGGGTGAATTAGAATTATCAAATCAGATACTTTTTCATTTTCATACTTAGATTCATATATGCTACTTCAGTTAAGGATATCCGCATATATAGGCGACTGTGTTAAAATAAACTAGCGTACATCCAGTAACCTTTATGATTTAGCTAGTTCATCTTTAGTAAATGCATCAGAACATTATTAACCATATGAATAGTAAACAGAACAAATCATCACACATAAAGAGCACACATGAACACCATGATATAAGGTGGAAACCCAATGTGGGTGAAAAGCACCTGCTGCAATTTGTTTCTATCTTCCTTTAATAAGAAACTTCTTTTACAATGTACTGGTGCAGTCATTTACCAGTATGCAGGCTTCTACCTGCAGAAGGCTACCACCTTCTTAGCTCTTGTACTAGCCGTTCCATTTACTAGTACGTAGGCGCTGGCCTACTAAAGGCTCCAACCTTTACTCGTTTTCCAGATGCTCCTGGAAGGGAGCTACTACCCCCTGGCTCTTCTACTGGCCAATATGTTTACCAGTACATAGGTATTAGCCTATGATCATCTAGGGACCACGTTTCATACATTTCATACTGGATCCATGAAGCACAACATCATAATCTGAATCACCACTACTTGAATCACCCAATACTGAAACACTGAAAACCTATCAATAATACAGTCACCTGAACATAGAATAGACAACAAAATTCTACCACAATAACCAGATCCAACTGAAACTTAAAATATAATGTATACACTACTATGATGAACCAAACCTGCGTACATACGTGCTTTTACTAAAGCCAACCCGCGTACAAATTTGCAAATATTTACTCATAACATTGCAACTATTCAAAACATCAGTCATACCTAGATCATAACATTCCTACAATAAACATGCGTCAATAGATCTAGTCTATCCATAGTCAAACCATATAATGATAATCATTCCAAGCCTTAAGATCCCAATGCAGTGTTCATCATCCTTCACATGAGTGCCTCCTTGGTTCAGATCAAGCAAGGCATCACCAACCCATAACCAACATCTAGATCTCACACTTTATCAGATGTTCATCGCTTCCTCACTCTTGCACACCCCTTGGCCTAATGATCTTCCCCTTATATAGGTTTAGGCTTCTCTCAATACCATTGTCCAAAACCATGTAAAACCAATACCTTGGACCCAATACCTAGGGTTGTCATTTCGAACCAAATACCATGGACCAAATACCACAGACCAAAACCATGGTTTCCGATATGTACGCACCTTTCCCTCTCTAAACCTGCGTGTGTACGTGTACGCGCCTTTTTCTCAGATAACCCATGTATATACACACTTTCATCATGGTCAACCTGCGTATACCTCTCTCTTGACTTGCTGCATTCTGATTTGTCATCTAAATGAGTTTCCATCAAGGACAACACTTGTATCATACCTCTGAGTGAGTTTCCATCAAGGACAACACTTGAATCATAATTCCAACAATCTCCCCCTTTGGACTTGATGGCGACAACCACACCAAGTCACTCTCCCCCTATGACATCAAGGGCAAAGGCTGGACCAAGATATTTTCTTCTTTGATCTCCATCTACTGTCCATACTCCCCCTGAGTATATGCTGAAGTTTCTGATTGAGCTCCCCCTTTGTATATGCCAAGGCATACCAATCTGTCTATGCTCCCCCGACTGTAGGTAAGATCTACAAAAAGATGTTCTACAAGAAGAACATGACTCTATTATGAATGACCTTCCTATCACCAAAGACTCATACATACATCCATCTCCCAATCAAGTGGGAATACACCATTTTTGACTCACCCACCCAACCAAATGGGGATATACCAAAATTTTATACATGAATCATTACATCATCCATCCCATGCATATTGGCATAACAAAATACATCATATGACTCACAAAGACCAAGGACCTAAACAAGACCATGATAGTTATCAGCAGCTATCATACACCATATGATCTTCATTATAAGCATCTAGCATCTAGATCTGTAACCTGCAATCCATTCTTTTTATCAAACAAGATATGCTAATAAGCATCATCACCAAGAACTTCTAACCATAATGCTAACAATGCATTATTTGAAGTATATGCTCCCCCTGAACCTGTGCCATGCCATCATCAAAACAATGGCTGAACCATATCAGAATTCTGTACTATTGTTTTTCTTCAGAACATCATATACGCGACTCTGCAGCATATAACTCGTGTATATATGTGACTTGTCTTCATGAAACCCGTGTATGAGATTTGGAACACTGATGTTCCACACTTCCAGCTACCTCTAAATTTGTCATGTCTGTGTACTCTGCTATGCCACATCTTTCTAGTTGTACTTCTTTTTTCTTCCATATCTTCAACTGTGATGATGTTTTCTTCTTTTGGTTTGGTGTCCACAATCTTCTCTTGCATTCCTTTGCTATGTGTCCAAGTTTGTAACATGCATAACATCTTATATGTTTCTTATTCCTTCTGTAGCAATCAACAACTTTGTGACCAAACATATTACAATAAAAACAATATCCTTTGAAGTACCTGGAACGTGAAGATCTTTTGTGTGATGGTCTTGAACCATTCTACTTCTGCATCTAGCTGCAACATGTCCATGATTATGACATACCTAGCATTCAACATTATTCACCAGAGGAAATATTCGTCTATCACTTCCATAGTTAGGAGCAAAATATTTTCTTTGAGGAAATTCTTTCCTTGGCTGTTGATGGAGTTGTCCTTTCATCTCCTTGTTGAGCCTCTCAGATTTTGCATTAGAGTTTCTTGTCTTACTTTGTGAACCAGATTCACCTTCAATAGACTCATAAAATCCAGGACCAATTTTAATAGCAGGAGACCTTTGACTACTAAGAATATCATCCAAGATCTTAGTACTATCTTGAAATCGTAATAGTTTATCTTTTTCTTCTAATTTACCTTTCAAGATATTTACCTCAACTTGATGTTGTTCTTATTTTTCTAGACATTGCTTCTTCAAGGTATCTTGAGACTTTCTTCCTTCTTCCACTTGTTGCCTTAGTTTGAGAATCTCATTTTCTTGCTCTTCATTCAGCACCTGCAGCATTTGACGAACTCTGAAAGCACATCCTAGCTGAGCTTTTAAGATGATAATTTCTTCTTTGAGGGTACTCTCCTTTTTGATAGGTATATCTTCTTGATATATGATTTTATCTGATGCTTCATTTGCTTGTCCATCTTCAATCTGAGGTGATTTAGGATCTAAATACTTTCTTCCACTCACCGGCAGGCTGTCATTGTTCCTTTGAGCTGTCTTCTCCTTTTGACACGCTTTCTTTCCCATTGTTCTACGGATCTCCTTCAAGTGATTAAGATTCTACCAAAGGAACTGCTTTGATACCAATTGTTGGAAATAATACTGAGAGGGGGGCTGAATTAGTATTATCAAATCAGATACCTTTTCATTTTCATACTCAGATTGATATACGCTACTTTAGTTAAGGATATCCGCGTATATACGCAAATGTGTTAAAAGAAACTAGCGTACATCTAGTAACCTTTATGATTTAGTTAGTTCATCTTCAGTGAATGCATCAGAACATTATTAACCATATGAATAGTAAATAGAACAAATCATCACACATGAACACCATGATATAAGGTGGAAACCCAATGTGAGTGAAAACCACCTGCTGCAATTTGTTTCTATCTTCCTTTAATACGAAACTTCTTTTACAATGTACTGGTGCAGTCCTTTACCAGTACACAGGCTTCTACCTGTAGAATGCTACCACCTTCTTAGCTCTTGTACTAGCCGTTCCATTTACTAGTACGTAGGCGCTGGCCTACTGAAGGCCCCAACCTTCACTCGTTTTCCAGATGCTCCTGGAAGGGAGTTACTACCCCCTGGCTCTTGTACTGGACAATATGTTTACCAATACGTAGGTACCAGCCTACAATCATCCAGGGACCACGTTTCATACATTTTCATACTGGATCCACGAAGCACAACATCATAATCTAAATCACCACTCTCTGAATCACCCAATACTGAAACACTGAAAACCTGTCAATAATACAGTCACCAGAACATAGAATAGACAACAGAATTATGCCACAATAACCAGATCCAACTGCAACTTCAAATATAATGTATACGCTACTATGATGAACCAAAACCGCGTACATATGCGCTTTTACCAAGGCCAACCTGCTTACAGATCTGCAAATATTTACTCATAACATTGCAGCTGTTCAAAACATCAGTCATACCCAGATCATAACATTCATACAATAAACATGCGTTAATGGATCTAGTCTATCCATAATCAAACCATATAATGATAATCATCCCAAGCCTTAAGATCCCAATCCATTGTTCATCATCCTTCACATGAGTGCCTCCTTGGTTCAGATCAAGCAAGGCATCACCAACCCATAACCAACATCTAGATCTCACACTTTATCAGATGTTCATCACTTCCTCACTCTTGCACACCCCTTGGCCTAATGATCTTCCCCTTATATAGGTTTAGGCTTCTCTCAATACCATGGTCCAAAACCATGTAGAACCAATACCTGGGGTTGTCATTTCGAACCAAATACCATGGACCAAATACCACGGACCAAAACCATGGTTTCCGATATGTACGCGCCTTTCCTTCTGTGAACCTGCGTGTGTATGTGTACGCGCATTTTGCTCAGGTAACCCACGTATATACGCACTTTCATCGCTGTCAACCTACGTATACCTCTCTCTTGACCTGTTGCATTCTGATCTGTCACCTGAATGAGTTTCCATCAAGGAAAACACTTGTATCATACCTCTAAGTGAGTTGCCATCAAGGACAACACTTGAATCATAATGCCAACATTTGTTGACCCTTCTCTGGAGATTTTTTCCCTGTTATTATCATACCAATCTATTCTAAACATCTGAAGCAATTCTATTATAAACAGTGACCTAGTTAATCAACACAACTTAATCTGCCTAACAGAAATACGTTTGCAAATGCATAAAAAGGAAAACAACGATGCATAAAGAAAAAATAACAGTACATAAAGGAGGCCCTAGGCTCTCAGGTTGGGCCCAACTCTGAGAGCTATGGCTCCTAAAGAAAAATCATAGTTGATATAAAATAGGACTGCTTATCATTATCAAAAATAGTCAGCAGTCAAAAGTTATGCCAAAATGGCTACAAGAAAATGAGCTAAAGGTGACAGCACTGTAGTGCAAAAAAATGCAATGGTTTCCAAAAGTCCCTTATGAAGGCTGAGGCCTTATCATTTTTACACCACGAGGGCCCTAGCAGGCCTCCTAAATCTAGGGGACTTGGCTGTCCAAACTGTTAGTAGACAGTCCCTTTTCCAAAATCTACTTGGCTGCCCTCAAGATCCGTTTTTGGTGGCCTGTGAGCTTGGAGTTGGGGGTGGAGATCCCGAGGAAGGGCTATTTAATGTCATAGGCAACCCCCCTACGAATCCTCACCTCAAGCTTGACTATCATCTAGCCTATGATTGCTCGGTTTTGCTCCAACATGTGTCAAAAAACCTAAAATAAGCACGTGTTAGCCACATAAGAGTGACCACCCTTATTCATACAAATGACATAAACATACTAAAAAATAATGCATAAGCTATGAAAAATGGAGGATTGAACAAGGAATGAGCAAGGATAATTAAGCAAAATGAGCCCAATAAGTTACCCAATTTGGGGCTCATCACTTGTGATAAAATCCATTGAAACCTCCTCCCAACGTTGGCTTGGAATGGATAAATGTTGTAATAGACCTGGTGTCTTAATTCTTTCAGCTTTATTTTGTTGGCAAACCAAAAATTCCACCACAAACTTTTGAATATCCAATTTAAGGCCATCCCAAAAAAATTCCTTCTTAATCTTGTGGTAATTTTTTAAAAATCCTGAGTGCCCTCCTAAGGGAGAAGCATGCAATTCTAGAAGAATCTTTTGTTTGAGTTGGGAATTCTTACAGAGGTATAAGCGATATTTGTACCATAAAAAATCATTTTTCCAGCTAAATGTATCAGATGTACTGGAATCTTGTTGTAACTTTCGAATAAGTTGCCACACTTCCTCATCATTCGTCCGTTCCTCCCTTGCTTCGTTTATCCAATCTGGTTGGATAATAGAAATGGCGCACAACAATGCTTCCACATCCTCATCCTTTCTTGAGAGTGCATCTGCCACAACATTTTGCTTCCCTTTTTTGTAGATGATTTCAAAGTCACAACCCAACATCTTTGTGACCCATTTTTGTTGTTCTTCAGAGGATAATATTTGTTCTAAAAAGTAATTAGGGCTATCATGATCCATTTTTACCATGAAGTGTCTTGCCATTAGGTAGGGTCACCATTTTTTAAGTGCATGTAGTATTGCCAACATTTCCTTCTCATAAATAGCTTTCCGTAAATACTTTCCTTTGATTGGACGACTTTTAAAAGCAATGGGTCTTTCATCTTGCATTAAAACAACACCAATTCCATTTCTTGAAGCATCACATTCCACAATAAAGGTTTTTGTGAAGTCTGGTGTAGCTAAGACCAGTGCTGGGCACATTTCCTCTTTAAGATGTTCGAAGGCCTTTGTTGCTTCTGGAGTCCATGAAAATGCATCTTTCTTCAACAATGTTGTTAGAGGTGCTGCTATTTTCCAATAATTATTAACAAACTTGCGATAATACCCTGTCAACTTGAGAAATCCTCGCAAATACTTTATGGATGTGGGGATTTTCCATTCCTTAATGGCTTTAATTTTGCTAGGGTCTGCCTTAAATCCTTCATGAGATACAATATGACCCATATATTCCACCTCTTGTACTCCAAAGGAACTTTTGGATATTTTTGCATATAATTTTTTCTCCTCCAATAGTTGTAGCACCTTGTCAACATGTTCAACATGATCCTTCCAAGACTTCTTGTAGATTAGTATATCATCAAAAGATACTAACACAAATTTTCTAAGGAAGGGTTTGAAAATGGAATTCATCAAACCTTGAAATGTAGAAGGTTCATTGGTAAGGCCAAAAGGCATGACAAAAAATTCATAGTGACCCTCATGAGTTCTAAATACTGTTTTCGGAATGTCTTGAGTCTTCATTTTGATTTGATGATATCCTGAATGAAGATCTAACTTGGTGAAGTAAATTGATCCATGCAATTCATCCAATAATTCTCAATGACAGGAATGGGAAACTTATCTTTAATAGTGAGCTTGTTGAGCTCCATATAATCCGGACACATGCGCCATGATCCATCCTTCTTGTGCACCAATACTACTGAAGCAGAGAAAGAACTTTGGCTAGGTTTAATTATACCAGCCTCAAGCATTTCTGCAACCATACATTCAGTTTCATTCTTTTGGGCATAGGGATATATGTACGGCCTGATGTTTGGAGGAACACTTCTTGGAATCAAATGAATAGGATGATCTTGATCACGAATAGGTGGGATACCTTTGGGAGTCTCAAATACCTTGGAATGATTGTCCAAGACATTTTGGAGATCTGGAGAAATAGATGATTTCAATGTGGAAACATATAGCGAACATAATTGTGCAATTACACCTAGTTGTTCCTTTTTTAGAAGCTTTGTCATACTGTTAGAGCTGATTATATTTCCCAGTTTCCCTGTAATACCCCTTAATTCAACTTCCTTTACTTCCGCATAAAATTTCAGAAAAGTTCTTGAAAGTTAAAAGCTATTATACCCAAGGATTGTAGCCATTGGACTCCTAGTACAACATCAGCACCTCCCATTGGAATGGAAAGCATTGGGCTATTCAATACATATTCTCCCATGGATAGCTTCATATTATGGCACTTTCCGGAGCAATTTATTGTTCCTCCATTTGCAACCATCACTTACACTCTAGTGCTGGATATAGGAAGCAATTCAATTCTTTTGCTATCTTACAATGAATAAAATTGTGGGTACTTCCTGAATCAATCAACACTATTACCTTTTTCTTCTTGATATGTCCTTCTATCTTGATGGTTTGAGGAGTGGTAATTCCAGCCAATGCATTAGAAGATATGGTCAGATTCATTTCTTCCTTATCTAGGCTTTGTTCCTGGAGTATATCCTCTTCTTTTTACCTTTCTTGTTCCTTTTCTCCTTCCTCTTCACAACCTATGTACATTAATTTCTTCTCAGCACACTTATGACCTTTAGTGTATTTGTTATCACAACTGTGACAAAGCCCTTTTGCTCTTTTTTCTTCCAATTGTTGTGGTGTCAACCTTATAGGTTGTGGAAGGCTAGGGGCAACAACACTCCCATCTTTATATTTGTGAGTGGTAGGCTTTCTGGTTGCCATAATTTTGCTTTCCATCTTTCTTTCTAACTTGAATGCCTTCTCTAATGAATCAAGTTCCCAAAGGTGAACATCATGTTGGAAATTATCCTTTAAAGTCCATATGAACACATCAATCCTATGCTCCTCTGGAATATTTTTACCCTTATGTTCAATTTTTGGAACTCCTCAATGTGCTCCATCATTGAACCCTTTTGTTTGACACTTATCAATTGGCTAAAAAAGGTGTTGCTTTTTGTATCCTCATAGGGTGTTGTCATTTCTTCTATAAAAATTGCCCAAGTGACAATTTTTTTATGAGAGAAAAGCCATTTATACCATACAAACTAATTTGGTTCCAAATATAAGTTGCAATACATACCTTTTGTGTGTTTTGCACATTATTGGGATCGAAAAATTGCTCCATCTGTAGTATCCATGTTGCGGGATCCTTGCCATCAAACTTCCTCATATCTATTTTTGGAATATGGTGGGTCTTCGATCCAACATTAGAGTCTATGAGATCATGATTAACATTTATTTTGTTCTCATCATGAGCTTTCTTTACTACCCTTTCACCATTAGTCACCATTTCTTGTAGTATCGTATTCACATTTATCTTCAATTCTTCCATCTTATCATCTATGCCATCCATCTTAGCATCCATGCCATTCATCTTAGCTTCCATGCCATCCATCTTAGCTTCTACGCCTTTCTTTAAACCATCCATATTAGCTTCTACGTCTTTCTTTAAACCATCCATTTTAGCTTCTACACCTTTCTTTAAACCATCCATCTTAGCTTCCACACCATATATCTTAGCTTCCACATCTTTATTTAAACCATCCATCTTAACTTCTATTACTTTTTGTGCGAGTGACATTTGTTGCACTTGGTCTTGTAATTTTGATATATCATGTTGCATTTCTTCCTCTTCTTCATGAGTCATGCTAGAGCTTTCAGGTTGCGTACTAAGTGTTTGCATTTTCTTTTCTCTAGGCATCAATTACCGATAATAAGTCTTTAATATGCCCTTTGAATTCCTTCAAAATAAATTCTCAAACCAAGCTTATGCAAAATAAAATAAAAAAACTACACACCTTTTTTTACTTTGTAGGAGCTCGATATTGAATCTGATGTATCTCTGTAATTTCATATCATCTAGTTCTGAAATTGCGACCTGCAGTAGCCCTCTGTGTCCTCTTTCCAATGCCACTAGTCTAATCGAATTTAGATTCTCCAAGGCAGAGTTATGCACAATCTCCCAAGATGACTTGATTATAGACCTTTCCAGAAGAGAAAACTTGTATGAAGTGCCAAGTGTCACTGTTTTGATCTTAGTAGTTGAAAAATATATATAGCAAACTATAGTCCATCCTCTTGTTGTGACCTTTTATGAAATGTCAATCTGATGCTTAAAACAAAAGTTATGACAATTTTCCCCAGGTCACCTATTTTGAATGAAATTCAGGTGTCTGCAAAAAGACCAACTTCCTCATATCATATCTCTGTAAATATTGCGCGAAAAGCTCTTAAATTCAAACTTGAGGTTCAACGCGATTTTGCCTCAAACGGTTTTTTTTTTCTTTTGAAATGTCGCAGATTTTTTTAATAGCGAAAATGCCACGATGACCTATTTGGAGTAGTGAAACCCTAGAATCCAAAGCTCTGAGACCAAATGTGATGAAACCAGCTCACAAAAAGATAGAAAAGATAGTTGAATGCCTTAGAATTCAGCCTCTTCGAGGGGGCAACCTCCTTTACATTACACAAATGAATAATTCTTTGATGATACAAATGATAAAATCTCCTTTCTATATATAGGAGGCTAAGGGGTCACAATATAACCAAGACGACCTAATAATAATAATATAAAGGCACAAAAATAACAATACAGGGATTCTATGGGCCATAGTAATAACAATATGGGGACAATAGGGGCACAAAAATATTAAGAAGGGATACAACTACGATAGTAATGGGGCATCACTAGTATTATACAGACCTAACATCTATGTTCCTTAGCTGCTTGAAGATAAACTAAAACTCCTCACCTCACTAGAGGAACTAAGAGAAAGACACCTAATCATACCCTGGATTTTTTTTTGGGGGGGACTTCAATATTATCAAATCACTTTAGAAAAAAAAACGGGGAAGCAGAATGTTGGGACGAGACTCACTCACATTCCAAAACTTCTTAGACAACATGAAACTGGTGAGCATGGAGACAATAAATGTCATCCTCACTTGGAATAACAGGAGAGGGGGAATCACCCAAGTTGCATCGAAATTAGATCGCTTCATAGTCTCGGAGGACCTCCTTCTCTCAGGTCACTCTATGACCGCCTGGATTCTTCCTTTCAGTGGCTTGGATCACTGGCCTATACAGTTGGAAGCTTCTTTCATTGGAACCCCAAGAAACAAACCTTTCAGGTTCGAAAATGCATGGCTCACTCATCCAAACTTCTCCAATAATATCAGAAAGTGGTGGGTGGAAGACATGCCCACTCAAGGCACACAAATGTTCATCCTGCATTAGCGACTCAAACATAACAAACAAACGCTCAAAGAATGGAATAGAAATGAGTTTGGCAACATTTTTGAAGCCAAAAGATAAGTGGAAAGTAAATTACAAGAAACTAATCAAATTCTCATCAAGGAAGGATTCGCAGAGGAAAGGAAGGTACTGGTAGACTCTCTATAGCAAGAATGTGTCAATAGATGTCAACAGGAGGAGATCTTCTAGAAACAAAAATATAGAGTAAAGTGGATTAAAGAAGGGGAGAGAAATACCAGATTCTTCCTAAATCTTCTATGAAACACAGGGCTCATAATAGAATCACAAAACTCCTGGATCCACAAGGGAAGGAGTTGAATAATAACAAGGAAATGGAAGCGGTGTTGGTTCAACACTTCAAAATCATAGCAGTGGAAAGCTTGGCAGACAGATCTCAATCCATTAAGAACTTCACTAAGAATATTTCCAAATTGGTGACCAGGGAAGATAACTATAATCTCAATAGGCCAATTATGGAGAAAGAGATCAACGAAGTGATCAAAGAGATGCACAATGGGAAAGCTCCAGGCTTGGATGGTTTCAATGTAGATTTCTTCAAAACATGCTGGGAAGTAGTCAAATACGACATTCTTGATGTGGTAGAGGACTCGATAAAATCAAGAAAAGTTCTTAGAGCGATTAATGAATCTTTCATATCTTTAATCCATAAATAGGGAAAGGCCATGACACCAAAGAGATTTAGACCAATAGCTCTATGCAATGTGGTGTACAAAATAATTTCCAAAGTTATTGCTAAGAGACCCAAACCTCTAATCCCATCACCAGTTATAGAGGAGTAGACTGCATATGAGGAAGGTAGACAAATTTTCAACAACATCATCCAAGCGAATGAACTGGTCAATTCCCTCAAGACCAATAAGAAAGTAGCAATGATAATAAAGCTGGACATAGCGAAGGCCTATGATAAACTAAGTTGGCAATATATAAAGGAAATTCTTAAAGCTTATCGCTTTGACTTCAATGGGACAAAGTGGGTCATAGCACTGGTAACCACAACAAGTTTCTCTATGCTTCTCAATGGCTCACCATCTAGCACTTTTAGGCCTTCACGAGGCCTTAGGCAAGGTGATCCTCTTTCTCCATTCCTCTTCATTCTCATGATGGAAGGATTAGGCAAAATGATCAATGCATCCAAGAAGGAAGGAAGAATCAAGGGGCTAAATCTGACTCAAAATGGGGAACCATTGATGCATCAACAATTTTTGGATGACATTATGCTGCAAGGCATACCCACTGCCAAGGAAGCCAAAGCCTTCAAACAAACCCTGAATGAATTTGCTAATGCTGCTGGCATAGAGGTAAGCCTTACAAAATCCAAATTTTTATTTTTTAATACAGACATTTCAATCCAGAGACATCTCTCCATAATTCTTGGTTTTCAACAAGAGAATATTCCCTCTAAATATCTGGGTATGCTTCTCACTAACAAACCACTGAGTAAGGAAGTATGGGAGGTAGTTACAAATAAGCTGAAGGACAAAGTCAACAATTAAACTAATAGATCCTTGAATTTAGGAGCAAGACTAGTTCTTACAAAGGTTGTCCTACAAATCATTCCAATTTACATGTTCTCTACCCCTCCAGTCCCTAAAGGAGTTTTACAGTAGATCAAGAACATACAAAGAAACTTCCTTTTGGCTAAAGGGGAAGAGAAAAAGAAATTGGAGTTGGTAGCATGGGACAAGCTCTGTAAACCCGAAACCCATGGTGGTTTAGGTCTCCGTGACCCAGACACCCTAAGCAAGGTCTTGGGGGCAAAAGTTTGGTGGAGATGGCTAAAGGAGTCCAACAATCCATGGACCAAGTTATGTAAACAAAAGTATGCAACAAATTGGTAGGTAAAGGACCACATTCGAATGTTGAGCCACATTAGGGGTTCTCATATTTGGAATGAGGCATCGGAGAACAGAACATTAGTTCAGAATCACAACTTCTAGGAGATTAGAAATGGGAATCTGCTCTGGTTCTGGGAGGACAACTCACAACAGGAACAAAATCTATGCAGAGATAGTCTAGAAGTCATAAAAAATGACACCCTTAATAAAGGTCTCAAAAGGGTAAGTGACTTTTGGGATCAATCAAGAGGGGAAGGGAAATGGAGATTCTGGAAGGTACCATGTAGAGACCCCTTTGAGAACCCAATCTAAAATTCTTGAAGAGATCTTGTAAAGGAGATAGAATTAAACATCAACTTGGGAAGATCTTCTTAGATCGGGCAGAAATAACGAAGGAAATTTCAACCTTAAAGAAGCCAAAATAATAATGATAGGTTTTGACTATTCAAATCCTTACAAGACTTGGAAACACATTTGGAGCAATCCTCACTGGATGAAAATCAAAATTTTCATATGGCTAGTTCAACATAAAAAGATTATGCCCTGGGAAAATCTTAGAAAAAGAGGTTTTAGAGGACCTTTTAAGTGCCATTTACGTGGTCTACAAGAGGAGACCATGGATCACCTTCTCAACATGTACGAGTTCACCTCCTCCATCTGGAACTGGGTAGCCTCTATCTTCAACCAAACAGACAGAAAGGAAAACGACATTACAGAAACTTTAAAGAATTGGAGGAAATACTTCTTGGAAAATGAAACAGTCAATGTAGCTTGGTCACTGATCCTAGGCTTCTTGATCTGGGATGTGTGGTTTTATCACTCAGGTTTTCCTAGAATTTGTGTAAGAGGAAAGTATACCTGAGGTAACCACAAACCAACCTTTTAGATGCAGAATCTAGCTACTCTGCATCTAGAGAGGGCTCTCTCTTTATGATTTATCTTTGTTCTTGGAAGGTTTTAGGCTAGCTATAGATTCAAGAGTTTTTTTTGGGAAAATGGTGGAATCCACAAACTAAGGGCAAGATTGAGAGCTTTCAGTCCATTGGGCTATGGAGTCAAAGGATGGCTTTACTAGATTTCTATTCTAAGCACAAGATGGTATTACAGGGCAAGATAGCTAGACAGAGAACAATCCTTAAAATTTAAAGTGGATGGGATGCTTTTGAAGGGATGAAAGGCAACTAAGAGTCTTTCACCATGTCCAAAGGAAAGAAATGAAATGACTACAAACAAGGAGCAATGAAGAATCCTTTGTTATAGTAACCAACAATGTTTAAATTAGTAAAGCAAGAGCATTTAAGAATTCATGCTTATAACTAATTTATAGGAAAACATAAAAAATAATAACATTTGGAAATAGAGTACAATTTAGAAAATTTTGTTTCAATCTCTTATGCAAATTATTCAGGAATGGATATGATGGTATTATGTGTTTAACATTAGTAAAGCAATAACATTTAAGAATTCATGCTTATAACTAATTTGGAAGAAAAAATCAAGAATAATAACATATAAAAACATAGCACAATTAAGCGAATTCTATTCCAATCTCTTATGCGAATTATTCATAAATGAATATGATGATATTATAGACTGATATAAAATTTCAGAGAAAGGGTAGAAACACTTATTGAACTGCTGTCCAACACATGAATCCTGCAACAAGTCCTGTGCTTTAAATCCTCATCCAGCCAAGCCACGTAAGATTTCTCCAAGCGCTTTTATTCTGAAGTTTCAATGTTACAGCCAAGTAATGGAATCACCCTCAATGCTTCCAAGAGTGGAGTATTTATACCAATTCTAAACTAAAATATCTTGAAACAAATATCAAAATTGGTTCACAAATCTCTCCAACTATTTACATAAATAGAACTTAATTAAAGGACACTCAAACTAATGCATCTATTTGGCACTATTTTGTATGGATAGGTGATGAAAAAGAGAAGCATTCGAATTTGATCCAAATCTTAGTTGATGATGAGGCATCCAAGTCACTAACTATTTCCTTTCTTTGTGCAATCTGCTCCAACAATTCTGCAAACTTGGGGTCCAATGATATTTTTTTATTTCTAAATCCGTTATAGATATGTAAAAAGTGAAAGTGGTTATTTTATATCAATATTTTGGTGAGATAAACCTCTTTCAGTTTCCCAAAATGCCTCTCCAGCTATGCATAATAGTCTCTGTAAAAAATATATGTAAAACAGAGTTTTACAGAGTCTGAAAAATGGCCTGCAAAGATGCGCATGTATCTCTCATTATAAAATCACTGTGAAACAAATGAGATAGGTTTATGTATATGGGTATCTTAGGAACAACAACCTCCTTCAGTTTTGTATGAAGTATTTTGGATTGGCCAAAATACTCTCTGCAACATGATGACCTAAACTGAAATTTTCAGCAAAACATGCTTTCCAACATTGTTTAATATTTCCAAAACCATAATGGTTGTTAGAAATGTGAGAGAGGTTTTTGTAGATGGCCCTCTTAAGAACATAAAACTCCTTCATTTTTGTAAAATTCATCTTGGATTGATCACAATATTTTCTGCAAAACTATGACTAAAATATGCAATTTCTGCAAAAATGTTCCTTCTTGTTATGTTTTTTCATCGTTTTACTTTCTTGCTCTTTTGACTGTTTTACTTTCACTTGAGACAAACCTCAATATTGGTGAAAGTATTATCATCTCTTTTTACAATTTTACTGCCTTCTGTATTCACTTTTACTATTTACTTTTGACTGCTCTGTACCTTCGTTTTAACTTTCACTGACTTTTACCTGATACACTTAAACCATTGATACTCTTTAGCTGTTATGCTTTCTAAACTCTGTTTGAATAGATTTGAGAACAATCGTCGAGTAAACAAATCTTATGACTAGTAGTAAGACTTTTTATCCAAGGATGTGATATTCTGATTACCTCTTCAGGGGACAACCGAGTAGATTTTTCAAGCAATTCCCTAATGGACAAGGGAGTGAGTTTTTGACTAGGTTCAAAATGGAGCATCACATTGATAGCTTGGGGAGTAATGGGGAAAAGAACACTCTAGTCGGGGGATATTATAGCTCTTTGAGTCAGATCATAGTTAGAATGGCAATAATGGATGATTTCTGGGAAATAAATGACTGAAGGAATGAGATACCTTGGGAGATTGGATTCCCACAACCCTATAAGATCGTGCCCCTTTGAGTATTCGTCTCTAAAGCGATAATCTCTCAATAGGGGACTTTCATCAAAATGCCGGTCTTTAATTTTGAAATCTTCATCTATCAAAGCTAAATATTCCAATTCACGTTGAGGAGCATTCAGTGGAGTAATATTCAGAGCTACCGACACCTCCATTTTGGTTCTTGTGGATTCAAAATGGAGGTTTCAGATGTGGGCCCGTCGGGCTTTAAAACAGTTTAAGGTTTAATCTAATCACCTTGGGCGATATCTAATAGGCGGAAAAGGTTATTAATTAGTCCTGATGACTAATTAATCCCGTATGCGTAAAGAAATGGGTTGCGGCGGGGTTTGGTTAAGTGGATTGCCAGGTGGACAAATCACGGTGGCACAAAACTTTTCAGAAGTTTTATTCATATTTTTGTATTTAAACATACATATGTCATGTTTAAATTTTTTGTACATATATTTTTTTATTTATATGGTAACAAACAAATATTATTTAATTTACCATAAGGGCAGGATTATAATATAATGACAATTTTAACCAAAGGGCTTATAAAGCGGGGTTTTTAATGAATTTTTGGGAAAATAATTACTTTGGTTAAACTATATAATATAAGGGTTTTGGGATATTTATAAAAAGGGAGTTATATACTTAGGATAAGGTATTTTATTAGTGATTTAGTATAATAAAGTTAAATGTAAAATATGGCAAAGGACAAGGAAAGTCAAATATTTTTGCACAACTAAGAAAGTGATAACTTCTGAAGTAAATTGCAATATTTTATCTTCAACACTTAAACTTAGAATAGCAAGTTATCTTGAGGGATTTTTATGGAAGTTTGCATGAGTTTCCTAAGTAAAATAGGATTTTACTTAGGACAAAGTTAAAGATGGAAGATTATAATGATGGATTATCTTAAGTACTTAGGTCTTTTTGATCATAGGCCGAGGGTCCGATCCCTCCAGAGGTCAAGGAAATGCCTTGAGCCCCTTTGATCTCCAAATACCTTAGTACTTTGTGGGAAATTAGTGAAACTTTTGAGCGGAAAGTGATGAGGGAGGTTAATGAGTTTGACTTTGCTTGTGGTGATTTTCCAGTGTATTTCCTGCTTTAGTACTTGTGATGAAATAAAGGATCAAAAACATGTAGCAGCATCATTCATCAGATAACACTTTGCAGCACCATCTACCTACCCCGTCTACTTAATACTACCATTTTCTCTTCTTTATTAGGGTGCATTTAGACTTGCAAACTTTCATCAACATTTTTTCTTTTTACAAGGAAAATCTATCTAATTCTACCCTTATTACATCCAAGGGCTTAGATTAAACTGTTGAGCACCTTTTATTAACTCTAACTATCTACTTATCTGCCAAGATTAAATTGTTTGGTCAGATATTTATTGTCTAATCTATAACATGAAATTGAAATATGAGTAAGCGAAGTTTAAACAGTTTGACTTATTCATGAATTGTGGCAAAGGTTGAACAAGCTGCACACAATTGTTTTATTACAAAAATGTAGTAGTGGCATTTGAATTTGCATAGTTTCCTTGGTCTATTTTTGCTTGGGGTTCATTTCTTTCATTTCTTTTTGACCACTTTATTTTTATTACCCTTTGATTTTTCTTTCAGGGTACACCCTCTTTACATTTTTTAACTTTTTTGATTTTTTGTTTTTTCAAGAATATGGAACACCTTTGCTCAAGAAAGAAGGTTTGAACATATTCCATAGTTCAATAAAGACAATCATGAAAGATGAAACCTATTGGTATAGGAGGTTGACACTGGTTCCACTTGGGGATGGCTTTTCCTTGTGGAAAGTCAAGAACAGCAGGTCAGATGCCTGAAAATGTCTTCAAACTGGAAGTATGAAATCTTCCTTCTTCTGGTAGCTTTATTTTACATATGATAGTGACACTTGTGAAGCTTAGGGATTTCTGTTCGGGCTTCAACTCCAAAAAGTTTACCATCAAATCAACACCAAACCTTTATTCTTCCTTCTTGAATCCCACTTGAGTACCTTGTAACTTAGGGAGGAATCTATAGTCTTGGTATTTTTATCAAAAATATTTTTAACCTTTTCCTGCACAACTTGAGATCTGACCTGAAACTAAAAGGCGTTGCAACCTTCAAACCAAATTAGTAACTCATCAAGATCTTAGGGCCTTTTGATTGGATTCAAATATTTAAGGATTTATTTCATAATCTACTAAAACTTATTTCATAATCTACTAAAATCTGATTTAAATCGAACTGAAATCCTACCTACTTACTCTAATCAACTTTCTGACTGCTGGTTAGGTAAAATGAAACAACCAATGCAACCACACAAGCATCATATACATTGGTGACCTTCGTTGCTTGTGCTTGTTGGTGTTTAAAATTGCGATCTTGCAATAAATATAGCTTTGTTAACCTTTGAGAAGATAAGGAAATTCCTGATCTCCTTTGTTGGATCTATAAATTGTACAAAAGGATCTTGTAACATATATACACTATTCTTGAACTGATTCAAACAATTGTACATCTGTTGTGTATGTCCTGCATGCCATGAAATTGAAATATCACTTTTATCTTTATCACCCTGCATGTTTTCAACTGCACTTTGTGATGATATTTCTATTAATTGAAATGCCTGGCTAGTGAAACCATTATCATCTTGATTTTGACTCTCATAGTCTGTTCATGGAGAAAAATTATGATTGCATTCATTATCAAACTCATCAGTTATGGCATCATGAAAAACTTGGAAGGATTGATGCAACTTATTACATATAGGTTTAAATGGAACTTCATAAGTTTCTACAAGCTGCTTACCCTTCTATTTAGAGATTTAATACCACATTCCCTTTAAAAACTGAAATGATTCAAAATAAAGAGGAAAAGATGCTTCACTTATTTCCAAATTTTCTACATTTTCTTCCTCACTTTCATAGCTAAAATGAACAAGCTGATCATTATTCTCAAGTTGGTGAAACCTTATTTCCTTCCTCCCAAAACTAGTCTTTGATAGTTCTGTAAATATAGTTTGGATTTGAAGAACATAATTATCATCATACTGATCATATTTGGGAAAATCATCAAAAGAAGTAATGTCATCAAACACACACATTAGATCAGTAGATTTATCCTCCACACATTGCTTTATAAATCTATCTCCTGATCTATGGTAGTTGGAATTAGCAGAAATTTGTTCATGATTCTTAATCTCTTCTTGTATTGATGGCTGCAATATATTGACCAAACGATAATGGTAATCCTGCCATATAAGATCTTCTAGATGATTTCTACCAGGAAAACAAACCTCATTCCAAACTGTTGCTTGATTTAAGTGATTGGAAAGTTGTTTCTCCTCCTTATTATCCACTTTAGCCAAGTGCTCCAAATACTCTTGATCTTCATCAAATATAACAACCTTATCACATACAACAGGAAAAACCTCATCGTTATCTTTGTCATATAGAGGCTTGCAAGGGAATTGAAAACTCTCATTAATTTTAGATGAAAGATCATGACCTACCAAAGTGTGTTGTCTTATTTCATTTACATGCAAGGAAAGAAAATTTGTGACATGGTTTTCATCAAATGAATTTGACTGGTCTTTAGCTTTTGAAGAAACCACTAGCTGAAGATGGTCTTGTGGTTCAATATTTTTAAGCTCTATCATCTCTACTTCCTAATCTCCGGACTGTTGTTGGTTTTCATTGCTATTTTCTATTTCAAAAAGTTCAGGGAATTGAATTTCTTCTTTATTCTGATTAGTTTGTTGTTATACAAGAATTGTTTCCAGTGGGGAAACTTCATGGGTTTCTGAACAACATACATCATCTTCTTCTTTCTGAGGGGAAGATAATTCAAGCAAGGCTTCCACTTTTTGAAAAGGCTTTTCTTTTAAAACCTCTAATATTTCATGATCCATGAATTGATCATCATCATCATAGTAATTTCAAGATATGAATAAAACTTCAAAAATTGTCACAACAGTCTGAATTAGCAAGAAGAGATAATAACTTCCCTTGTATTTGTCATGAAATGCAGCATGAAAATGCTTTAAAGAAAATATGCTAGAGGCTGGTAAATTTTCATACGAAGATCTTGCTTTTTCTTCTAAAGTTACCGTAAATATTTTCATAAGACAATCTTCATGGAATTTGGCTTTAAACTTTCGAATGTGCATATGAAATTTTAATAAATGTAAAGCATCATCATCTCTTGTTTCATCTTTAAACAATGGAAGATTTTTTGACCAATCAAATTTGGGCAAAGGGTTTGGAAAACCTGGAATCTTTGACTTGTCCAAAGGAGCATACCTGTGTTGATTTGTCAAATCCATCTTGAAAACACTCAATTTGGGTCACCATAGGTTCTCAACAACTCTAGACTCTTTTAGTAGTGGAGTCTTGAGTATTTGAGGCTTCTT
>APFE031161568.1:38878-59903 GCA_000404065.3 Pinus taeda | reverse complement strand
ATCTTCAAAAGGTGTCTTCAGGGATATTGAAGTTCATACTTAGGAGACTCCAATGCAAGTGTTTTCAAGTTTTGTCACTGGTCACAGGTCCGTAAATGTGTCCTCCAGTGTGTGACAGCGGGGGTAACAAGGACAGTGACCAACGGTGACAAATTACTACATAACACTCATCAAGACCTGTTATTTGTAAGCTACATCATGGATTTTATGTAGATAATATATATCTGTAATATATGATAATGATTCTGCAATGTATAAGAAAGTTGATGGTAAGCTCGGTGACTATGAGAAGTGTTACAATAACTGAATATCTCCTTATTAACATTCATTGTAAACTAGAACCCCTTGTTGTTGATGTCAAAGGGGGAGGTAAGGAGGATGATTATCATGACAAAAAGGAGGAGGATCAAAGTGTTGCCATCAATGCCAAAAGGGGAGATTGATTGCATTGTTGTAATTGATGGAAACAGAAGGGAGACAAAGGAAAAATAGGAGCAACAAGGTATGTTGCAGTGATGTTTGACAGTAAGAGGTTATGTGCATGTTGTTGATGTTTGATGAGAATGCAATACAAACATGTGATGTGAAGGGTGATGGCAGTGTGTTAATTTTTCTTAGGGTTGTATTTTTCTTTACTTTAGATAATTGCATTTCTTCAATTTAATTTTACAATAGGGAAGTGAGATCTAAAGAAGCCACTAAAATCTCAGTTATTCGAGCTTCTCTTGGAAATCACCCCTATGGGGTATTATAGTTGTTCACCATTAATGAAGGGTCGCAACCCTTGGATGGGCTTACACGAATCAATTTAAGAAAACATGAAAAGAAGTTTGAATTACAAATAAAATCATTTTCCCTCCAATAAGGCCAACATTGAGTTTCAAATGAAAAAATATTTCCTTATAATAATTTTAGCCAACTTGGAGATCACAAATAATATTTCGAAGTCAAGTGAGGGCTAGGGAATTTCTCCCTAGCTGCCAAAATTAACACTCCCTCTCACCTAGGGATAAATTTCCATCAACATTATAGGCCTCATCTAGGATATCCATTATAGGAAAATCTCAAGTGAACATATCTTCAATCATAAGAAAGACAAACAATTGTGTCATCAATAAGACCCATCTCATATCATCTCGTGAAAGAAGAGGAATCCATAACCAAAGGTAGTGGATATCAGCCCTCTAAACTCTACTAGTGTTGAAGACATATCAAAGACATCCTTCATATCTCATCATAACTCAATCATCAATTGAACAAGAAGAAGAATCATCATAGGGAAGCATCTGAATTCTTTCCTATATCTAATAATCAACTCATTCATTTATTAGTGACATTAACCATATATTCTACTCATCTTTATCTGCTGAAAATTTTCAAATATAAAGAAGAAGAATCTAACATCATAGGGGAGCCCAACTCAACCCACAATAATATTAGAGAGCTTAGCTCAATCCAAAACAAAATCAAGGATCCCTTCTTAACTTAAAACCACATCAGGGATCCCAACTCAACTCGAATTATAGGGGAGTCAATCTCAACCCTTAACATCACTGGGGAGCCCAAATCAACCCTTTTTCCAATAGGTGAGATCGACTTGCCCCAAGGGCAAGAATCACACTCTGAGGATCAAAAGAGGGTGGGTCACAAGACCCTGCCACCCTCACCAAGAATGACAAAGGCAAGTCCTCATGTCCAAGGGTAAAACCCCTACTAGGCTTGATCTTTAGTGATCAAGTTGTTAAACATCATGCATCCTAGTCATTGGAAATACAATAGTTCCTTATGCATCTCTTGGTAGTACTAATTAACTCTAACCACTTTTTCCAACTCATTATCTAGATGAAAGGTACTTCCCATGTGTACCAGATTGCAAGGGTAGGATGTATGCTGGGGTATCCACAGGGGAAGGTGAACCACTCACCCTGTGCTCAAACATGTTGGAGTATGTACCCATAGGGGAAGGTGAACCAATAACCTTGTTCTCATATAGCTCCAAGAAGTACCCTAGGCCCCAGGAGCTCTAAGAGCTCAATGTTCAACCGGGACCCTCATGTGAGGGTCTTTCCATGACTCCAAGTCTCTCTAGCAAGGCTAAGGACTTGGCCTTTCCCAAAGGTTTAGAGACTGTGTCAACAACCCGTTCATCCGTGTTGATGTGTTGGGACCTTATTGCTTTCCATTGTACCATATCTCAGATAAAGTGGTACCTAATATCAATATGTTTGGATTGGTCATGAAACACGAGACTCTCTGAAAGGCGAATCCTACTTTGATTATCGCAATAAATGACGATGGTATCCAACCTATGCTCAAATAGCATGCTGAAGGAGCTTCCTCAACCAAATGACTTCACAACAAGTCATATTAGTTGCAAAATATTCAGCCTCGGCGGTACTCAGTGCAAAAAAACTTTGTTTCTGGATCATCCATGAAATTGAAATGGACCCCAAAGAGAAACAACATCCATATGTGATTTTTCTATCTATCACATTTCTAGCCCAATTGACATCAGTATATCCATGTAGTCTCAGATTCCCGACAGTGTATCTCAATCCATGGTTGATAGTATCATGAAGATATATTAGAAGATTCTTTGTAGCAATCCAATGTATATGATGAGGCTCAACCATAAATTGACTTAATGTATTAACAACAAAGCATATGTCCGGTCATGTGTTCACCATGAAAATCTAAGCTCCCACAAGTTGTCTATATTCAGTAAGATTTTCCAAAGCCGAACCAACAACACTTCCACATAGCTTCTTGAAATTTAGTTCTTCCGGTGTAGTCATTGACTTGCTTTCCACCATGCCACATATTTCTAACAAATTCCCAATATATTATCCTTGAGAAAGGAAAATCTCATCTAGATTTTGCCAGACCTATTGCCTAGGAAGTAATTTGTCAATCCTAGATCCTTCATTTCAAATTTAGATGTCAACTCCCTCTTATATTGATAAATGAGAGGGTTTGCGCCAGTCATAAATAGATCATCAACATATAATACTGAAATAACAACATCAGATGTGTTATCACTCAGGTTTTCCTAGAAGTTGTGTAAGAGGAAAGTATACCCGAGGTAACCACAAACCAACCTTTTAGATGCAGAATCTAGCCACTCTGCATCCAGAGAGGGCTCTCTCTTTATGATTTATCTTTGTTCTTGGAAGGTTTTAGGCTAGTTATAGATTTAAGAGTTTGTTTTGGGAAAATGGTGGAATCCACAAGCTAAGGGCAAGATTGAGAGCTTTCAGTCCATTGGGCTATGGAGTCCGAGGATGGCTTTACTGGATTTCTATTCTAAGCACAAGATGGTATTACAGGGCAAGATAGTTAGACAAAGAACAATCCTTAAAATTTAAAGTGGATGGGATGATTTTGAAGGGATGAAAGGCAGCTAAGAGTCTTTCACCATGTCCAAAAGAAAGAAATGAAATGACTACAAACAAAGAGCAATGAAGAATCCTTTTTTATAGTAATCAACAGTGTTTAAATTAGTAAAGCAAGAGCATTTAAGAATTCATGCTTATAACTAATTTAGAAGAAAACATCAAGAATAATAACATTTGAAAACAGAGTACAATTAAGCAAATTCCGTTTCAATATCTTATGCAAATTATTCAGAAATGGATATGATGATATTATAGACTGATATAAAATTCCAGAGAAAGGGTAGAAACACTTATTGAACTGTTGTCCAACACATGAATCCTGCAACAAGTCCTGTGCTTTAAATCCTCATCTAGTCAAGCCACGAAAAATTTCTCCAAGCGCTTTTATTCTGCAAGTCTCAATGTTACAGCGAAGTAATGGAATCCCTTCAATACTCTTTTCGAGGGTTTATTTATACACTAAATAATTAAAAATATCTCACACTATCCTAGCCCATATTTTGGGGTGACTAAGGATTTTTTTTTACAAGAAAATAGGAGATAAACGGTATGATAGAGAACTGCTGATGCGCTGTTTGGAGTATTTTACAAGTAAAATAGGAGATGAACGGTATGATATAGAACTGCTGATGCGCTGCTCCATCTTCGTGGATGTGCTGGCCGCCTTCTAAGAGCCACATCGCCCACAAAATCTCAAAAGGATCAATCGCTGGAGGAAATCGTGGATGTGCTGGAGGTAAGTGCTGGATTCGCTACTTCATCTTCGTGGATGTGCTGGAGGTAACTGCTGATGCGCTGCTCCATCTTCGTGGATGTGCTGGAGGTAACTGTTGATGCGCTGGTCCATCTTCATGGATGTTCTGGCTGCCTTCTAAGAGCCACATCGCCCACAAAATCTCAAAGGATCAATCGCTGGCGGAAATCATGGAACAGAATCCTGTCTGTTTCAGGCTCCCCATGTTTTGAAACTCATCATCAAAGAAGTCACTAAAATCACCATAATCTGCAAGATCAAGGTCAAACCTAATGGCCGGATCATTGTCAGACCAATTCCAAGGGCTCCTAGCAGCTGCAACAGTGGTAGAAGATACATCCACAGTATTCATTTCTGTCAGAGTGCATCCCGATTTAACAGTATAATTCGCAGATCTTTCCCCGTTTTGCAACCTGCTGGTGAGACATCCGAGTGGGATAGCCCGATTATTGATGTATGGATGTAACTTGCCCAGCATGTGTCACAGAAGCGATGGCCACAAACAATTGCCTTCATTCTTTCACGACCATAACTTTCAAAGCATATACCACAAGTTAACTCCTTTACATTTGATCTTATTTCTACAATTGGTTTTTCCAACAACCCCACAGTCTTTCGCACATTCTCCTTGTCTGCGAACCACTCATCATTGACTTTACTGACACTCCATTTGAAATGCCGTAGAAGTATGCCAGCATTCACACTCGATATAGCAAGAACTGTAGAAATGCTTGTAACTGCATCTTCTTGGCGTTGACGAATGTCTTCCTCACTTAAAATTGTGTAGTTAAGCTTTCGGTTGTCTTGAACATATGATATAAGAAGGTAGCGCATGTACTTCTTTCTATATTCATTAGAAACCAAAGAAAAAACCATATCTTCGCCAACAACAGCAACACATAATGGATCAGGACATCGTAATACAGGGCATCCAGGTCCATCATTTGATATATCCGAACTACTTTCAGCACTCCACAACAGTGCAACTGCTGCAAGACAAGTCCTCGCTCAAAGACACCTGGAAGTTTCAATTGGTTTGGCTTGATACACCAAACGAAATGAGGTGTAGTGTTTTCCAGTCGCTGCATCAAAAAGTTGCCCCTGTTCTTTGAATACCAACCACATCCAGATTTTCACCTTCTCTGCTTGCATTCTTTATCAAGCCACCGAAACCAACCATGACCCTTTGTTATGATTCTTCTGCCGGAACACCTTTTGCAGTCAGACCCTTCTTTTTCATTGTCCAAAATGCAGCAAAATATCGATTTTGCATCATGGAAGTCGGGTTTGCACTGTAAGTTGTTTCAATAGTTCTCTCCGTCTCTAGCTCAAATCCATAATGAAATGCTATGGTTTTCACATCTTCCAAACTGAGTTCAACCGACATTTCATCTTCAGGTGCATACGTGTCTGACTGACTTGGATCACTGTAGACCTCAACAAAGTCTCCAGCACACATTGAAAACCCCTCAGAAATTCCTTCCGGGATGAAGATCTGGAAAATAGATAGGTCGAAGTTTGTCTTCATCAGACAGAGAGTTACAATTGGTATGTATCCAAGGATAAATTACCCACTGCATTGGTTCACGAGTGTGGTTCAGAATAAAACTTGAGCATATCATCATGTAATAAGAGAACTCATTTCCTTGGCTTATAAAACCAAGACGTGAAATCTCCAAAGCCAACCGTCCAAGTCCAGCGCCAGGAACCAAGCAACTAGGTGACCTTTCCCTTGAATTATTACGAAATTGCCGTTGAAGTTCTTCAAGAATTGGTTTGTGGCACTGATTACGTTCTGCCTCTCCCTCTGGAGCCTAATCTCGAACTATATTTCTTATAATGCACCGGACCTTATCAACGTCAGCAAGAGAGACATGAAGTTGAAATGCAGGATCCTTCTAATCAAATCCCATGCAATTTATCTCTCCATTTGATGTCGGGACTGAATGATATGTTGAGTGATCATTAAAAATTTCTTTTGTCTTTCCACAACCATCTGGCTCACTCTTGCTGCTTACCCTGCTATTACTTCGATCAGACCCAAAATCAGCACTTAATTTGTTATCATCTGTTTTAAAAGAGGTTGAACCACAGTCGACTGAAGGACATCGACCTTGATAGAGATTCTATTCATCCTGGGCACCGTTTACTTCAAGGTCTGCTTCACCACTTCTACTTCCTCTATGAAGCTCATTTGAACAAGTATTCAACATCCTATCAGTAGCTAACACATCGTGTTTCTTCAATACATGACAATCGTGAGGAGTATCTATTTGTGTGCTCTTAGCATGTCCATAAAGACTTCCTTGCAATCCATTGAATTGATGTGCTTCTGCCAGTATTTCTTGAGATTCATCCCGATTCTCCTTGTACATTCCAATATCCTCATATTCGCATGACTCACAGCCTTGGCTCATGTCAAAAGGAGGTTTAAAAGCCTGGAGCATGTTTAGAACAAAAAGTGAGTTTGCAGTGATGCACTTTCTAAGCTGTTGATACTTCTTCGGAAGTTGTGCAAGAAGTGCCTTATGCTTAGGTGGAAGCCTTGCATAAGATCTCTCCCATCTTCTAACATCTGCTTCTGCTGCATTTGAGTAATTTTTAATTTGAAAAGACTATCTGTAGCTCCAGCATCAACACCTGAATCTGCAGATAAATAGGCATCTTTAAAATGCCTTGCATAGGCACTAACATCCAACATATCATTTGCAATTGCTGATGTCCCCACAGATGGACGTGAACCACCTTTTCCTAAAACTGAATCTTTGGATCCCTCTATTCTAATTGCTTCATTTGTTGACCCACCAGGTAGTCGCTTGTTACGTTGTAGAGTTGGTGGCATTGTAGCACTTTCTTTTACAGCTAAACATGAATCTGAGGATATAAGCATCTCTATCGCATGGACAACACCTTCCTTCATAAACAGCTTGGAAATTGTGAGAGGGAGATTTTGCATTAGGACTTCTGCCATTTGCAGCGCTGGAATCAAAACTTCAACATCTTTCCCAGTTAAAACTCCTGCCAAAAAACTTGGTATGTTTGTTCCCTGTAGTAAAGACTTTAACATGTCCTCTGTACCAAAGTACAACACCTTGCTAATACCTTCCAGACATTTGTGTCTAACAAGAGAATTCACACTTGATCCATGCACCTGAACCAACACTGGGAAGAGATCTGCTCCAAAGTTTTATTTGCATTTTTGTGTTTAAACACACGTATTGCATGTTTAAAGTTTTTGTATATATATTTTATTGTATGGTAACCAATAAACATTATTTAATTACCATAAGGGGGGGATTATAATATAAAGATATATTTAACCAAAGGGCTTATAAAGCGGGGTTTTTAATGAATTTTTGGGAAAATAATTACTTTGGTTAAACTAAATAATATAAGGGTTTTTGGGATATTTATAAAAAGGGAGTTATATACTTAGGATAAGGTATTTTATTAGGGATTTAGTATAATAGACTTAAATGTAAATATGGCAAAGGACAAGGAAACTCAAAATATTTTTGCACATCTAAGAAAGTGATAACTTTTGAAGTAAATTGCAATATTTTATCTTCAACACTTAAACTTAGAATAGCAAGTTATCTTGAGGGATTTTTATGGATTTTTGCATGAGTTTCCTAAGTAAAATAGGATTTTACTTAGGACAAAGTTAAAGATGGAAGATTATAATGATGGATTATCTTAAGTACTTAGGTCTTTTTGATCATTAGGCCGAGGGTCCGGTCCCTCCAGAGGTCAAGGAAATGCCTTGAACCCCTTTGATCTCCAAATACCTTAGTACTTTGTGGGAAATTAGTGAAAATTTTGAGGGGAAAGTGATGAGGGAGGTTAATGAGTTTGACTTTGCTTGTGGTGATTTTCCAGTGTATTTCATGCTTTAGTACTTGTGATGAAAGTAAAGGCTCAAAAACATGTATCAGCATCATTCATCAGATAACACTTTGCAGCACCATCTTCCTTCCCTGTCTACTTAATACTACCATTTTCTCTTCTTTATTAGGGTGCATTTAGACTTGCAAACCCTCATCAACATTGTTTATTTTTACAAGGAAAATCTATCTAATTCTACCCTTATTACATCCAAGGGCTCAGATTAAACATGAAATTGAAATATGAGTAAACCGAGTTTAAACATGAAATTGAAATATGAGTAAGCCAAGTTTAAACAGTTTGACTTATTCATGAATTGTGGAAAAGGTTGGACAAGCTGCACACAATTGTTTTATTACAAAAATGAAGTAGTAGTGGCATTTGAATTTGCACACTTTCCTGGTCTATTGTTGTGGGGTTCATTTCTTTCATTTCTTTGGACCACTTTATTTTTCTTACCCTTTGATTTTTCTTTTAGGGTACACCCTCTTTACATTTTTTAACTTTTTTGATTTTTTCGTTTTTCAAGAATATGGAACACCTTTGCTCAAGAAAGAAGGTTTGAACATATTCCATAGTTCAATCAAGACAATCATGAAAGATGAAACCTATTGTTATAGGAGGCTAACATGTGGAAAGAACGCAACAATAGGATCTTCAAAAATAAATCAAGCTCAACTCAAGGAATTGTGGCTCAGATTCTCAATCAGCTCAGAGAAACTGTTAAAGTCTTTGTGAGGCGAGGCAGTAACTCCATGAGGCAAAAATGATTTGTGTGTTTTATTCCATCAGGTAGGTCTTCATTATATACATGAGGGAGAGACTGTTCAGTTCATCTCCCGATGACTGTTCATATTTCTAATTTATCTATTTACATAAATTCACCCAATCACAAGGATTAGGTGTCAACATTACCCCCCTTAATCTGAAGGGATGTTGGTGAGTCCAAGCATCATTCTGAATCGTTCAAGCTTTTCTCTTCTTAGCGATTTGGTGAAGATGTCTACAATTTTTTTATTTGTGGAACAATGACGAAGATGGACTGTTTTGGCCTCAACATGATGTTGAATCAGATGATATTTAGTATTGATGTGCTTTGTTGGATCATGGAACTTTGTGTTCTTGGCCAACTTTAGCATAGGTATTTTCAATCATGAGTGGAGTTGATTTTACTTGTTTTACCTGCAAATCTTCAAGAATTTTCCTGAGCCACACAATTTCTTTTTTTGCTTCAGTTGCTGCCATGTATTCTGCTTCTGTTGTGGAATCTGTTGGAACTGATTTTTTGACTGATCTCCAGGAGACAGCTCCTAATCCAAGACTCATAGCATATCCTGAAGTTGAAACCTTAGTTTCTTTGTCTCCATCGAAGTTTGAATCAGAGTATCTAATCAAGCTGAAGTCGTCCACCTGTGTATACTTGATTCCAAAGTCTTGAGTTCCCTTCAAGTATCTTAGAACGCTTTTTGCAGTAGGCCAATGTCCCTCACAAGGCTTTTGCATAAACCTGGAGAGGATTCCAACATCAAACGAAATGTATGGTCTAGTAGTAGTTAGGTAGTTGAGACTTCCTACAAGCTCTCTATACTTTGTTGCATCCTCAAATTCTTTTCCTTCAATAGATGTGAGCTTTAAGTTTTGTTCCATTGGAGTAGTAAGAGGATTGCACTCTGTCATGCCAAACCTTTTCAAGAGATCTCTAATGTATTTCGTTTGAGAAAGAAATATGGACTTCAGATTTTGGTTTACTTCAATTCAAAGATAGTAATGAACATAACCCAAATCAGTCATTTCAAAACTTTTCCCCATTTCCTTGTTTATGGATGCAATGTAGCTTTCATTGTTCCCTGTCATCAAAAGATCATCTACATATAGCACAAGATATACAACTATTTTTCCAACTTTCTTGACAAATAAAGTTGCATCATCAAACATCATATTGAGTTTCAGAAGATGCTCAGTTAGTTTTTCATACCAGGCTCACGGTGCTTGTTTGAGGCAATACAAGGACTTCACTAGTTTGCATACTTTATGTTCATGTCCTTTCACAGCAAATCCTTCAGGTTGGGACATAAAAACATTCTCTTTTAGATCTCCATTTAAGAAAGCAGTTTTTATGTCCATTTGGTGGACTTTCCAACCGTTCTGAGCTACTAGTTCAAAAAGTGTCTGGATGGTAGCCCATTTTGCTTTGGGGGAAAAGTCTCCTCATAATCAACCCCTTCCTTCTGTGCAAAACATTTTGCCACAAGCCTAGCTTTGTGCTTGTCATGTGAGCCATCAGCTTTATACTTGTTATTGTAGACCCACTTGCAGCCAATTGGTTTGGTTCCTAATGGAGGATCAACCAACTTCCAAGTTCCATTCTTTATGAGGTCATCATACTCCTTTTGCATTGCTTCTTTCCATTCATCATGAGAAGCAACTTCTTTGAAGGAAGTTGGTTCAAAATCTGTAGACAAGTTCAATTCACAATCATAAGAAACACCCATATCAACAGGTGAATTAGAGTCATCCACATCACCTCCATTTTGCTGGTTTGAATTTCTAGTTCTTGTCTTTCTAACTTCATCAGGATGAACACTTTCAAGTGTCTTCGTCAGCCACTTTGGGGGGCCTTTTCTGATGTTCCAAGGTGTTCTGTTGATTGAGTTGGGACTGAATCAAGATTGAGTCTCCCAATTAGATCAATCACATCACCTAAAGCATCATCTGTTGTTGGAGTTTCACACGGGGGAGAGTGTTCTTCAGAAGAATTTTCCACATGTTGATCCAGTATAGGAATACCCCCTTCAAGATGTGGAATCTGATTATCAAATTCATGAAATGATTTTGTTTTTGTGAATCTATCCAAGCGATGAAGTTGTCGCTCAACAAGATTGTCAGTTTGGATGATTCAAGAAAAATTACATCTCTAGATACAAAAAACTTCTTATTTACTTCATCATAGAGGCGGTGTGCTTTGGAGGTGTTTGAATACCCCAGAGAGATACACTTACGACTTCTAGCACCAATTTTGTTTCTATGTACCTTTGGTATCAAGGCATAACAGGTGGAACTAAAGACCCTAAGATGCTTTACCGAAGGAACATGTCCATAGCACATTTCATATGGAGTATTGTTTCTTATAGCATTAAATAGACATCTATTCTTTATATATGCAGCACATACAATAGCATTAGCCCAAAACATTATCTTTACATTTTTGAAGAAGAGCATGGATCGTACCATATTTAATATTTTCCTATTCATTCTTTCAGCTACACCATTCTGTTGGGGATTATAAGGCACAATTATTTCATGTTTGATCCCATGTTGGCGAAGATAGTTTTCAAATTCATTTGATGTGTATTCTTTTCCATTATCAGTGCGAATAGACCCAATATGAGATTGTGCATCATTTTCAATCCATTTATGAAAATTCTTGAATGTTCGAAAAGCATTAGATTTGTTCTTTAATAAATAAACCCAACACATTCCGGTGTAGTCACCAATAAATGTCATTATATATTTGTTTACATTTGCAGAAGGAACAGGGATTTGACCACATAAATATGAATGAATGAGTTCAAGTTTTCTATGTGCTCTTGAATGTGAATCATGAAAATGCTGTTTGCTATGCTTTCCTAGAATGCAAGCATCACATTGCTTAAGTTTCCTAGGAATTGTAGGCAAACCAACAACACCATTTTCTTCAAAAAGCAGAGGTGTCATAGTTAAAATGCCCAAATCTGCATGCCATAATAAACTGATGGAAGTGTACCTTCTTCATGATGAGAATTGTATGAGAAATGTTGTGCATGAGCAGAGGTTCCTTGCAGCTTGAGAAGCCTTTCTTCTTCTATTCCCCACATGACAAGTGAGTGGTCAGATGCTTTTCTTACCTCAAGCTTGCCATCAAACATATGAATGGAGTGACTTTTCTGGCAGATATGGACCAAGGACAACAAGTTTCTCTTGAGATGTGGGAGATATAGAACATGATGCAGAAGAAAGTCTGGAAGACCAGGCAGTTTAGGCTTGATTGTGCCAAGCCCTGATGGCTTGATTTTTTATTGATCTGCAAATTATACTGCTCCATCAACATTTTTAGTGAAATCTTCAAAAAAATCTTTTCTATGAGTCATGTGCCAGGTTGCTCCTGAATCAAGCAACCAATCATTTTTGCAAGAAGCAAGTGAAGCATTAAATAAATCTTCATTTACTCCAATGTTACATTGTGCCACAACATAGTGAGCGGATTCAGGTGCTTTACCTTTGTCTGTATCATCAGTTTTACCTTTCTGTTGGTTTCTTTTCTGCTCAATTTTGTCCCATGGTAGCTTGCATATAGAGGAATCATGTGATCCATTTCTTTTGCAGCGTATGTAGTGCAAATCTACCTTTTCTCCTTGAGAGACTCTGCCCTCCCTGCCTTTGAAATCTCCTCCACCTCTTCCTCTGGAAGAATATTGAGAAAGATTATTCTCTTTGTGTAAGAAGAGTTGTCTTCTTTTCCAAACCCTTCACTTTTTCAACAAATTTCTCCATCATAAAAATTTGAACTGAGTCCAAAAATAATTACAGTATTTGTAGCAAAAAACTAATAATAATTTGCTATGACTTTCCAAAAAATGAAATCAACTGCAATCATGCAATATATATTTTACATATTATACCATGGCATGTCATCATAAAACAAACAACATAAGCCCTAATGCCATCACCACATATCTTTCACTATCATTCCGTTAGAAAGCATCGGTCTAGATACTTGTTGTAGTCATAGTTACCCACCAACCATTAAAATAAAACATGACAATTAGAAGAGGAACTATAGTGACTCCTTTCTATTCTTTACCAATTCCGTGCCACATCTCTCCAAAACACTACAGAACTCAAACTAGGCAGTGTTCAAGATTGTAATACACCAACACTGTAATGTAGCTTAAATACAATAGACTTTTTAATATATATATATATATATATATATATATATATATATATATATATATATATATATATATATATATATATATATATATAGCTAGCGTCCAAAACAGCCAACACATGGAGAAGTGTACAGTTCAACGCATGTATTAAAATTATGTCTATAAGGCAGCGTATATCACAAAACATCAGGCAGTGTATATCTCACTTCTGAATGTGGACGGATTCCACAAGTAGTAGGCAATACTGATGAGCCCCAAAAATCGATAATTATATGGGCTTATTCAGCTTCCTAATTCGACTTAATACACCATTATCATTATTTTATTGCATGTTTTTTATTATATTTATGATAATAGAGTGAATTGGGTTATTCATTATGCCAACAAGTCTAATGTGTGCTTTATGCAGTCTTTTTGGTCAATATGGAGACAAAATCAAAGGTTTAAATGAGCACTTGGTAGCCAAATTCGTGGAGAGGATTTTTAGGAAGATGTCCCCTTCATTTATGGGCCCTTACCTCGAATTCTCCACCATCAGCTCAAAGTTCAAGGGCCACCAAATCGATTATCACAAGGGCAGCCAAGCAAGTCAAGTAGGATTGCTATTAACTACAAGTTTTGGGCAGCCGAGTCCCTAAAGTTTAGGAGAACAGTTGGGGTCCTCAATTTGTATAAATAAGAGGGCTTAGGGCCTCATTTTGGTTAGCCAGAAGTTAGTCACTTTGTAGGCAGAATTTAGCTACTTTGTAGTTCAGTTTTAGTCATTTTTAGGCAGTAGTTTAGCTCTCCATTTCAGCACATTTTCAAGTTTTCCTTGTGGACAGTTTTTGGAATGTAACTATTCTTTTGATCAATAAAGATGAATCCAACTTTGCACCAAATATAATCTCTCTTAGGAGGCTGTAGCGCTTGGGGTTGGGCCCATCTCAAGTGCCCAGTACCTCCTTTGTTTACTTTCATGTGTCTTTGCTCCATTCCTAGAATAAAATCTGTTATTTACATTAAAATATTGCTTTGTTGGTTAGGTCATTTTTGATGATTAAAATAGCTTTTCATGTTCGGATTTACTTGATAGGTTAATCACAGGGAAGATCTTCAGAAAAAGGCTACCAAGCACCTTGGATCTCACCTCCCCCTTAGTGGAATCATGAGCTGGGACTAAGGCGACCTTGCTGCCACCAAAAACACTATTTTGCTTTGCCATGCAATCACTAGTGTACGATTTTCGTTTGTAGAAGTTGGTTACATGTTCAGATATGCTTCATTGCATAGTTAATATACATGATTTCCTTGCAAATAAAGCTTCTATTCATTCTCTTTACTGTTAGCTAGATCAGATTAGGTTGGCATAACTAGGTCTTTGATTTCTTGCAAGTCCTTGTTTGTGTCGTTTGAAAAACAAATTGCAGAGCACATGTTAGCCTTCTTCATCTGCCCATACTCCATCCAACCTACCTGCTTCATCCTCCATTTCAGATCCTTTCCTTACTTTCACCTCATTCCCTCACGTTGACCTACTTTCCATATGATTATGTAGCATTGCCTTATCTCTCCTTAAACAAAACCAACCATCTACATCTTTTCTCAACTACATCCACCAGTCTCTGGACCACCTCAAACCCTTATCCTACCTCCATACCCATTCCTTCATCTTTCCTCATCCATCCATCCTCCAAAATCCCATTTTTGAACATCTTGTAGAAAATCACAGAACATCCTGTAGAAATTCCTGAACATCCTGTAGAACCCCTGCAGACTTCCTGTAGAAGCTCACAAATGAGGTTTCTTGATAGCCAAACTCTATGAAATTCTTTGGAAGGGTGTTAGGGAACCCTTAGGCGCTCTTTGAACCTTCGAAACCTCTTCCAAGCATTTCCTCTCGCCGATCCACCTCTACACAGTCAAAAACAGTGAAAGCACATGCATGATAATTTTGACGACTTATTCAAAAATACAAAAAGATGTTTTCATCAGATAGTGATAACTTAGACACATGCATTTTACCTTCCTAGAAATCAATGGCATCTCTTTCAGTAGCTTTCATCCTCTTTTTCGCATCAGTAGGGCTAGCTGGTAAAATTAGGGTTTCCTAGGGTTTGCATTTCCTTTCAATTTTTCAGTTTCTTTCTACAAGTAGATTAGATTCCTTTGAGTTAGCTTTCATCCATTAGTAAAAAGCATCTTCTCAGATCTCATAGAAGTTGGCTTAAGCCCCTAGCGGACTTGTGCCAGCTGACCAAGTGACAACTGCGGCAAGAGCTAGTACTTGTGCATATAGCATCGTCGCTTCCAAGTTTGTTACGAACTACCGGGTTGATAAAATTAAAGAAGGGAGTCCCAAGAGTTGTAGCATTATTGCTGCAATACTGGGGCCCACCATCTTTTTGGTGCCCTTTCCGAGGAAGCGTCAGAGTATTGGTGATTGTTTCTTTTCTTTTATTTTCTACTACAACCTTCTGCTAAGTAGTTTATTTCATTTCCATTCTGAAATTTCATTTCTGCAAAAGTAGAGTAGACATTTCTTGCTTTCGTAGATTAGCATTTCAATTTTGTAAGCGTAGATTAACATTTCAATTCCACAATTTCAATTATGCAAGCATAGCTTAGCATTTCATTCCTGCAATTTCATTTCAGCAAAATAGATTCGTCATTTCCTTCTTTCATTTCAATTCCGCATTTTCATTCCAACAAGATAGTTAGTTTCATTTCAATCTATGTTAGTTTTGTAGGTACAAGCAGAGAAAAAGAAAAAATCAACCAAAAATATTTCATTTCATGCCTTGTAGGAGTAGAGATAAGTCAGAAAAATATTTGCACAACACCCCCCACTGCTTCACACAGCCAACCTTCTCTCTTCTTCAATGGATGTAATTAAGAAGAACCCCTGGGCATATATCAAGGCATATTTAAAGAACCTCTAGGGAAGAAGAAGAAAAAATTCCACTAGAGAAAATGGCTACAAGAAGAAATTTTGGGAGCAGTACTTTTTCTTCCAACTCAATCCTTAGAGGTGAATGTGAGAATCTGATGGAAGATTTCAAGAGTGATATGAGGTAGTTTCTTGCCATGCAACTGGATACCCTGCAGATCCAAAGGAAGCAAGAGGAAGCCGGGAGGGCTGTGGACATCTTTTCTCCTAGGTGCACTAGAAAGGATCCTAGGAACGAATGTCCAATGCACTCCCTAGAAGTGTGTTTCGTTTGTGAAGAATACCATCCTACGAATCAGTGCCCTTCCTTGCTTGGAATCAAAGCTGCATATCAAAGGGCCAAAGAAGTCACTGAACCACTCTATTTCATGAACCAAAGGAGGTCACATGGACCCATACCTTACCAGCAGGAACTGTAAGGGACATCCAAGACCTATTACGACCCCTATCAAGCCACTTTCATGCCTTCTTGGGGTCCCCCTGCTCATCCTTCCTGGTTCACACCTCTTCCTTGTTCGTTCACAGATCCATATTATACTCCTCCAGCTTCTCATTCATTTCACTCTTATGCTCAGCCACAACCTCAGTGGAATGCACCTCATCGGGAGTGGAGGCCCCAATACAACTTTCCTCCAGCTCTTTTGCCTCCACCACTTGCCCAACCACAATCCCATCCACATCCATCTCAAAAATACACCTCCACTCAACTACCCATAGCACCATTTCCAAAGCCGCCCATTGGAATAGCTCAACCCAATTGCAAAGCTGAGGCACAACATGTCCAAATGACTCCTCTTGAGCTCAATGATCTTCACCATAGCTCAAGAAGAGTATTGCTAGAAAGAGATTATATTGATAACATTGAAGGACCACATCCAACAAAAGAAGATTCAAAAGAGGATATCAAAGAACCATGGGCTGCACTTGATAAAGAGAAGACATCAAAATCAGAGATTGAGAGTGCTCCCTCATGGTTACCATCAAATCCTCCATGTACTCAAGAGAAAACTCAACAAAAAGAGGAAGATGTGAGGGTCATGATAGAAGAAGATATGGAGAATGATCCAGATCACCAAAAGGACCAAGGATATCAGAGTTATATTGAGATATCATTTCAGACGGTCACTAAGTTGCAATAGTACTCTTTTCTTCAGCTATGCCTAATCCCTTCAAAGTCAAATCATTTGGTCTCTGAAATCCGGATAGCTGTCAAAGCATGCATTTCAAGCCTCCACATCATTTTGTCTCTAATCTCGATGTGCACATGGTTCCATTGGAAGTATTCTTATACTTGAGAATGATTTTGTTTTTCAAGTAGGGCAGGGTAGAAAAAAAAAGAAAAAAAAAATATGAAAAAAGAAAAAAGAAATAAAAAAAATGGAAATAAGAGGAAAAATCTAAGGTGAAAACCTCCTCAGAGGCACCTTAGATTGGCTCATTGATTGAAAACCTCCATGAGGCGGTCAATGGGTTGGAAAAAAAGAGAAAAGAAAAAAGAATAAGATCCTTGGGTGAAAACGTCCCTTGGAGGCGCATAGGGCAGGCAATTAGGGTGAAAACCTCCATGAGGTGCCCTACCTGTTTTCAAAAAAAAAAAGGAAAAAAAAAGAGAAAAAAGAAATTAGGCCTAATCTTTGTAAAATAATTGCATGTTGCACGGAATACATTGCAGGAAAAGAGGGGTGCGCAAAATGAGGACAGGAGTCTGTACCAGGCTCAAGGACACCCCCTCCATGGCCACTCACCTTTCTTAGGATTTGGTCACATTCGGGTTGAGATTGGGCCTTCTATAGGAAGTTCTGGGCTTTCTACAGGAAGCTAGAGGCGTTTCTATAGGAAGTTTTGTATTTCTACAGGAAACATCCTGTCGAACCTTCAGGTGAGGCAAATTTGATTTTGGAAGGGAATCTAAAGCTTGGAATCTATTGGTTATGCCTACAAGCATCCATGTTTCTATTCCTCACCCTTTTCCATAATTTTTTCCACCTCATTGTACTTCTTTTATGAAAACTGTGTTTTCTACAGGAAGTTCTGTGTCTTCTACAGGAAGCTTACAAAAAAGCCAAATTGATCACTGAAGAGGACCTGAAGGCTAGGAATATGTCCATGAGGCCTGCACACATCCATCTTTCCATCCCTCACCCTTTTCCATCATTTTTTCCACCTCATTGTGCTTCTTTTATGAAAACTATGTTTTCTACAGGAAGTTCCTGTAGAAATTACAAGAAGCTAAAAATGGATTGCAAAAGGTAGTTTGGCGAACATGATAGCTTCCTCAAGGGTTCATAAGTCCTCCTGCAATTTTCAAACTCCTCCTCCATCATGTCCATGCCTGCATCATAGCCCAAGCTCCTTTTTTTTACCATGCAAAAACTTGCAGAATGCTTTGAAGAAAAAAATACATAGAACAGAATTTGTTTTTTCCATAACTTGAAAACCGTTCATCCATTTACAAAACCATTTTATAGGGAGTTGTATAGGGATTATTGCAACATTCCCAAGACATTTTAGCCAATTCCGGTGCACGGTTTCCAAGAAATCAGCCTCCATCACCTCAGCCATTTTTGCATTTGCTCCATATCCGTGCATTTGTTTGAAAACCTGTTTCATGGGGAGATGCATATGGGTGACAGTAACCTACCTAAGCAATTTTAGCCGATTCCGATGTATGATTTCCGAGAAATTGATCTCTGTAATCTTTAGCCATTTCCCATTTTTCTCGAAATTTGTGTATCCATTGATCGTAATTTTGCTATGGGAGGTGAATAATGATGATAGGAACATGTTCAACAAGTTTTAAATCGATCTGTTCTATCGTTCAGGAGAAATGGTGAAAACAAGTTTTTGGCCTGTGAAAATTCAACATCAGCAGCTTGAGGGTGCAGATCTGAACGTGAAGCTAGCTCCTACAGCATAGATCTGGCCAGAGGATACCTGCACAAGAAAAAATAGCCATGAATCAGCCACCAAGCTACCATGCAACCACAGAAACCAGTGCATGCAGCAAATGAAAGGCCACAACACCTCACAGCAACCATTCGACTTCCAGGTATGTGACTAAAACTCATTCCTCTATTGCATGAATCTAACCTAAGCACTGCATGAATAAATGAGATGGTGGGATTCGGCCAGAAAGCTAGCCAGATTCGATTGCACTCATCCAGGGATCACCAGCGCTCGTGTATAGTCAGTCACGTGAAATTTGAAAAACACAGGTAGTGGTAGACGTGTTGAACACCAGCGCACAAGACATCAAATGATTAACAGATAGAAGAGAACATACAATTCATAACACCACTGCAATTTGAATAAAGACAAAACACATTTTTCCACCTCATCCCCTCACCACGAATTGCACCGTAATTCAAAATGCTCGACTGAAGACTCACGTTAACTGCTGTCCATTTACACTTGCAAACCTCTTCGGCCAAAGTACGCATCCTCTGCCTCTGAATTTTATTAAACTGACGTCCTTCGCCAAGTTTTTCGGCTTGTTCAAAATTCTCCTGCATACCAAGATCGTTCAGAGGCGTAGAGACATCCTACAGAAGCTGGCCAATGTTCTACAGGAAGACGTTCTACAGGAAATTATAGCATAGCCTTCTAGAGCAGAAAAGCCTGGATTTTTCTTCGACAAATTGGGAGTACCAAAAGAGGTAGGCTCAAACACTCTTCCCTACATGATATATTTCGAAAGGTGGTGAATGAATTGTCTGGAGTAGGAGAATTAGAGACAAGTCTTCTTGTGGGTCAAGAATAGCAGTTTTCCTATGTGTCACACGAAATTTTTCAGTTGGTTCTGTGTCAAATTCTCCTCCACAGTTCCTGTTAAAAAACTTCCTCCTGTAGAAACGATAAACTGCTGTAAGGCTCAACTGTGCACATATATAAAAAAAAATTGTGACTGTTATGTGGATGGATTAGAAAAACAAGCTTTGAACCCTGTCTGTGAGAGCCTAATTTCCTTTTGACAAGTCGAGTTTTAGGCAACAACAGTGGTATAACTAGGGAATTGATGAAAGGGGATATTCAAAAAGCTGAGAAACCCTGTCCTGAGAATCAAAGGAGGAAACCATACCGAAATTTCCATTCTAACCAGAGCTCAAGCCAAAACAGAGTGTTTTCACCATGCTAGGAGGGTTTATCAGAAAGGAACCCTCGGATTCCAAGAAATTGAGAGAAACTCCTGAGGTGGTAGACTTATTTACCCATGCAAAGTGGATGACCTTCTGTGATAGAATTCAAGGTCACGATGATGAGATAGCAGAGGAGTTCCTAAGGTCCCTGCAGCCCAAATCAAAAACATTGGCCACTGTAAATTTCAGAGGATTGACCTTGAAACTCACCCCACAACTCATTAGTCGGGTCACTGATTTGCCATTAGGGATACCCTGGGATAAAGAGGAAAGGAAATTGGGCCAGAAGGCCAAAAAGGAATTCTTCTGTTATGTAAAAAATTAGTTAACTTAGGTTTATTATTTAATTTTAATTTTAATTAGATGAAAGGGCACGATCATAAGATCATGGCCTTTCCCAAAGGGTGTCCATGGTGGTATATAAGCCAGGCACCCACAATTGTAATATCATCATCTGTAATTCATCCTTTTTAATAAATAATTTTATATAAATTTCTGCATATATCTTAAATTATCTGCTCCATTGGTATCAGAGCAGGTCGATTCTTCGGCTGTACATCCGCTGACTCTGTTGTCCGCTGTATAGGCCATATTGCTTCGCTGCCCCTGTCAGCTAGCCATCCACACATATTCATCACTGTTCCGCTGTCCGCCATTTCACTGCATTGTATCGTGCCACAGCACGTCCATCTCTGCCCACCGTAGCTTCCACAACCCACGTTGTTCAAATCTCTGCCCACCGTAGCTTCCACGACCCACGCTGTTCAAATCTCTGCCCATCGTACGCACATTTTCAAGCATCATAGTCTGCACTCTTCCGCACCTGTACGCAGTCTACAGCACAGCTTGCCCCTGTTCTGCCATCCGCTATCCGTACGCACGCTGAAAATTGCTAGGTTCTACGGTAATATCCGCTTGAGGCATTGGTCGTAACGCTTGGGGTGAACGTATCATATATAACATATATTATATATCATACGTTTAAATATTACATA
>APFE031161568.1:0-37514 GCA_000404065.3 Pinus taeda | reverse complement strand
CCAACCATCAAGTACAATTTATAAAATTCAAATGGGGAGGTCAGAAGTACAAGCTACACGGATTCCAAGCACCTGAAAATCAAGTTGTATCATCATCTCAGAGGATGAAGATGAGTAGAAGAAGAGCACCTGCTTATGCAATGCAATGTCACCAATTAGAAATGTTATCTGCAAATATAACCAGAGAAGAGTCACCAGAGATACAAGATCTGATTCAGAGCCATGAAAAAGTAATTCAAGACCTACCTATGAAGATGCCGCCTAATAGGAAAATTGAGCATACAATAGAAATCAAGGAAAGATCAAACCCTATCAACAACAAGCCATACCAATATCCACATCACCAAAAAACGAAACTTGAGAGATTAATCCAAGACCTTTTAAAATGTGCGACCTTGATCATATTAGAATATCTGATCAAGTGGAAGGACTTACCCGAAGAAGATGCTTTCTGGGAGAATGAATTATTCTTCAACAACATCCGTCGTTACTTATGCTTTGAGGGAAAAGCATTCTTTTGAGAGGAAGGCAATGTTATGTAAAAAATTCGTTAACTTAGGTTTATTATTTAATTTTATTTTTAATTAGATGAAAGGGAACGATCATAAGATCATGCCCTTTCCCAAAGGGTGTCCATGGCGGTATATAAGCCAGACACCCACAATTGTAATATCATCATCTGTAATTCATCCTTTTTAATAAATAATTTTATATAAATTTATGCATATATCTTAAATTATCTGCTCCATCTTCCTACCAGAAGAACAATTTTCAGAGAATAAGAATGGGGTCCGGAGAGCCAGCCTTCAGCCATTTTGGAGCAAGCTCAGCCTTCAGATTATGAAGTATACTACCTATGATGGGCGATTCAATATTGTGTATGGTTATCACTTCCGGTTGTTAACTGAGCTCAGGCATAAGATGGATTTACCCACAGAACAAAAATTAAGCCTCCCATATTTCCTCCTACATTCATTGATTGAGTGTGGCAAAAAACTGAAGGAAGGAACACCAGACCAGCTGGCCCATCATGGGCTTATCAAGCTTCTAGTATAAGATTCCCTCCATACTTATATTGTCCCTCTCTCCTGGGAGACTTTTCGTAATATGACCAAGAATGATGATATCCGGATTCTAGCCGAAGAACTCACTTCATCCAGCAGTGAGGAAAAGGAGCATATTGAGGCAAAGAAGAAAATTGAGGGTAAGGAAGCTAAGGGTAAGAAAATCTAGGGCAAACCACCACAGGAAAAGTAAGAAGAAAAGCAAGAAATAGGACAAGCTGCTGAGGCCAAAGCTGTGCGTGGAGTAAAAACACAGACGCCAAGGGAGAAGCGGTTGAAAACCCGGGTAGAGAGGACTGAAAAAGTCCAAACAAGTGAGGGCACACCCAAGGAAACCACAACACAAGTCAAAGAGAAGGCACCCCTAGCCAAGCAAGCCAAATCAGTAAAAACCGTTTCTACAGGAAGCCAGAAAACCGCTTCTACAGGAAGCCAGAAAACGGCCACTACAGGACTTTCTACAGGAAGTCTGGGGAAAGGGCAACAGAAGGAGAAATTGCACGAGATTCTAGCTAGGGAGGCAGTAGCTGTGCTGGCCACCCTAAGCACATCTCCCAAGCAGAAGGAAAAGTGAAAGAGGGAGCCTCCCCTGTATTTTAAGGCAAGAATGAGTGAGAGGATTAAGACTGGCATACCCCAACGTCCGTCAAAAGAGCCAATCACAACTGTAGACACCCCTACCACACCAAAGGAGAGGTCCCCATCAAAGGTATCCATCATCTATAAATGGTGAAGCTCGAATACATCCACCTGGAGAGAAAGAATGAAAATTTTGGACACAAAGGGCTCTCTACAGGATGCTGAGACAGTTCTACCGGAAGCTGAGAATTCTCTAGGAAAAGGAGCACAGGCAGTGGGAAGAAGTAGAGAGAAAAGCATGGTTTCATGACTAAGAAGAGGACATCACTTCAGAATCTTGGCATGACAGGGAGGCTACTAGGGCCATCAAAGAGGGAGAGATAGATTAGTTTCTTAGAGGATGAACAACACTTTTAGTAGGGGGTGATGATGAGCCCCAAAAATGGATAATTATATGGGCTCATTCAGCCTCCTAATTCGAATTAATCCACCATTCTCATTATTTTATTTCATTTTTCTTATTATATTTATGCTAATAGATTGAATTGGGTTAGTCATTATGCCAACAAGTCTAATGTGTGCTTTATGCAGTCTTTTTGGTCAATTTGGAGACAAAATCAAAGGTTTAAATGAGCACTTGACAGCCAAATTCGTGGAGAGTATTTTTAGGAAGGTATCCCCTTCATTTATGGGCCCTTACATCGAATTCTCCACCATCAGCTCGGATTTCAAGGGCCACCAAATCGATTATCACAAGGGCAGCCAAGCAAGTAAAGTAGGACTGCTGTTAACTACAAATTTTGGGCAGCCGAGTCCCTAAAGTTTAGCAGGATTGTTGGGGTCCTCAATTTGTATAAATAAGAGGGCTTAGGGCCTCAATTTCGTTAGCCAGTAGTTAGTCACTTTGTAGGTAGAATTTAGCTAGTTTTTAGTTCAATTTTAGTCATTTTAGGCAGTAGTTTAGCTCTCCACTTCAGCACATTTTCAAGTTTTCCTCGCGGACAGTTTTTGGAATGTAACTATTATTTTGATCAATAAAGATGAATCTAGCTTTGCACCAGCTCTAATCTCTCTTAAGAGGCTATAGCTCTTGGGGTTGTGCCCATCTCAAGTGCCCAGTACCTCCTTTGTTTACTTTCATGTGTCTTTGCTGCATTCTTAGAATAAAATATGTTATTTAGATTAAAATATTGCTTTGTTTCTTAGGTCATTTTTGATGATTAAAATAGATTTTCATGTTCAGATTTACTTGATAGGTTAATCACATGGAAGATCTTCAGAAAAAGGCTACCAAGCACCTTATATCTCACCTCCCCCTCAGTGGAATCATGAGCTGGGACCAAGGCGACCTTACTGCCACCAAAAACACTATTTTGCTTTGCCATGCAATCACTAGTGTACGATTTTCATTTGCAGAAGTTGGTTACATGTTCAGATCTTTGAATGCTTCATTGCATAGTTAATATACGTGGTTTCCTTGCAAATAAAGCTTATGTTCATTCTCTTTAATGTTAGCTAGATCAGATTAGGTTGGCATAACTAGGTCTTTGATTTCTTGCAAGTCCTTGTTTGTGTCGTTTGAAAAAATACTTGCAGAGCACCTGTTTGCCTTCTTCATCTACCCATACTCCATCCAACCTACTTGCTTCATCCTCCATTTCAGATCCTTGCCTTACTTTCACCTCATTCCCTCACGTTGACCTACTTTCCATATGATTATGTAGCATTGCCTTATCTCTCATTAAACAAAACCAACAATCTACATCTTTTCTCAACTACATCCACCAGTCTCTGGACCACCTCAAACCCTTATCCTACCTCCATACCCATTCCTTCATCTTTCTTCATCCATCCATCCTCCAAAATCCCATTTTTGAACATCTTGTAGAAAATCACAGAACATCCTATAGAAATTCCTGAACATCCTGTAGAACCCCTGCAGACTTCCTGTAGAAGCTCACAAATGAGGTTTCTTGATAGCCAAACTCTATGAAATTCTTTGGAAGGGTGTTAGCGAACCCTTAGGCCCTCTTTGAACCTTCCCGACCTCTTCCAAGCATTTCCTCTCGCCGATCCACCTCTACACAGTCAAAAACAGTGAAAGCACATGCATGATAATTTTGACAACTTATTCAAAAATACAAAATAATGTTTTCATCAGATAGTAATAACTTAGACACATGCATTTTACCTTCCTAGAAGTCAATGGCATCTCTTTCAGTAGCTTTCATCCTCTTTTTCACATCAGTAGGGCTAGCTGGTAAAATTAGGGTTTGCTAGGGTTTACATTTCCTTTCAGCTTTTCAGTTTCTTTCTATAAGTAGATTAGCTTCCTTTGAGTTGGCTTTTGTCCATCAGTAAAAAGCTTATTCTCAAAGCTCATAGAAGTTGGCTTAAGCCCCTAGCGGACTTGTGCCAGCTGTAGCAAGAGCTAGTACTTGTGCATATAGCACCCTCACTTCCAAGTTTGTTACAAACTACCGGGTTGATAAAATTAAAGAGGGGAGTACCAGGAGTTACAGCATTATTGCTTCAATTCTGGGGTCCACTAGATACCATGAAGGAAACACCCCGTGCATGCATGAAAGGATTTAAAGAGTCCACAACTTCAAACACACTCTCATTAATTATCCCCGACTATGAATGGCCCTTCTTCCTCAAGATCTCAATCTGTGAAGATCTCTGTTAATGGGTGAGCCCGCATCAATAGCCACAAAAGCTTGTTGAGTTAAAAAATAATCAAATCGAGGGCCCATTTTCTTGACCCAAGCCGTGTTCTAGAAAAACAAGAGCGTATACATTCAATAGGAATGAAACATCATAAATCAAAGCATATACATTCAACAGGCATGAAACATCATAAATCGAACAACATATACATTCAACAACTCACTCTGAGAACACACTTGCAAACCTGAGATTTTTACGGTACAGGTTATCAAAATGTATAATTGCAGATTTTCATAAGAGTTACCAAAAGACTTGTATCCAAATGGGAAAGAGAACACAGAAGCTTTCAAAACCATTCCCCAGATGCACACCAACAACAACACAGGTCTGACACTTGGTTTGAGGAAACAGTCGCGGGTCTGACCACTGGTTATGAGGGAACAATCACAACTATGCGGGTCAGGTCGTCGCTTATCTAAAAGGAGGTGCAACCACTAACATTTATGGACAGTGGAGAGAGCCAGAGAGCGCAGGAAGTGTAGAAGACAGGCGTACAGGCATTGAATTATATGGACAGCGAAAATGTGAGGCACTGAATTATATGGAGAGAAGAGGAGCATACTAGGGAGTTACAAAGGACATAAAGGGGAGCTGGCTCTGATACCATGTTAGGCCAGGTAGTAACTCCATAAGGCAAAAATGATTTGTGTGTTTTATTCCATCACGTAGGTCTTCATTATATACATGAGGGAGAGACTATTCAGTTCATCTCTTGATGACTGTTCATATTTCTAATTTATCTATTTACATAAATTCACCCAATCACAAGGATTAGGTGTCAACAGTCTTTATGAAGAAACCACTTGAGAAACCCCCTGTTCAAAGAGTCATCCTCATCCTTGAATAGTTGAGTCTTCAATCTTATGGTACAATAGACACTAATAAGAAAGCAAGGTACATATCAGATAACAAAGCTTTCTGGAAACCTCCCCCTCATGGCTTCCTGAAACTAAACATTGATGGAGCTTCAAAAGGGAACCTAAGGGATGTTGGTTACGGAGGAGCCATAAGAGATGCAGAGGGAAATGTCCAAGTTATTTTCGACAGCCATTTGGGGAGGGCTACCAACAATATGGCATAACTCATGGCCATTGAGCAACGCTTAGAAATCCTAACAAACTACAATCTACACAATAAAAGTATAGAGGCAGACTCAAAATTAATGATTAATTCGGTTAAAAGAATAAGCACTGGCTCAACACCAGATAAAGTTTTAAGGTATTGGAGACTTTCACAGGTGTTTCATAGAGTTAAATCTCACCTCAGAACACTTAGAACTCTGAGCTTTGTTCATGTGTGCAGAGAAGCCAACAGAGTGGTGGACAGGCTAGCCAATGAAGGAGTGATCTACACAAGAGAAAACAAGTGCCTCTTATGGGAGTTTGTTCAGACTGGAGAGCTTTGCAAGGACTGCAACACTCTGGCACGTGAAGACATGGAGCATTACCAAAACTCCCAGGGGAAACAACTAGCAGAAATCTCAGATGACGAAAGTTAAGGGCTCAAATTATAGACAGGCTAAGTTTTAGGCCTTGCAAAGGAATGGAAGGCAGAGGAAGGGAAGGCAGAGAAGGAAGAGTGTAAAACTAGAAAGTGGCTCCAGAGATTCTCCTCAAAAAAGGGTGGTTTTGTAGCCATTACCAAAGTTATCGAAAGCCCGATGTGCCAGAAGTGGTTTCACTGGAAAGCCTCCAATGCCACGAAAGGAGTTACATGTTGCTCTCGACAAATTGAGAATACCACCTTCATCAAATGGGTATCCCCTGTGCATCTCTTCAACCCAATATCCTTTTCAACGTCACATCTGGTGGAAGCAGATCTAGGGCTGATGATGGTCATGCTTGTTGGCGGTGGGATTGTGGCGGTTTTACAACAGTTTCCCGAGTTATCGGGCGTCCCCATTACCATAAGCGGATTTTTGGAATTGCCTCCAATATCATTGTTCATGCAATATGTGGCTCGAGAAAAATAAGGAATACCACCTTCATTGGGCGGGTAATTATCGTGCATTTAGTCCGACAGATATCCATTACTGCCGTTGGATCTGGTTTGAGTAGATCGAGGGCTGAGGTGGAACGTGTTGGTTGGTGGTGGGACCGTGATGGTTTTTCCACAGTTTCCCACATAATCAGGCGTTAACTCAACCATGAGTGGATTTTCGGTAAAGCCTCTGATGCCATTGACCAAGTGACACATGGATGCAGGTATAACGTGAATACCGCCCACAACGGATGGGGATCGATGGCTCACATCTGCAATGCTTGTTTTATTCGTATTTCCAAAGGAGCCACTCCTAAGCTTTGTTGATTGTAATGTGTGTTGGCCCGTAGATGGGTGAGTACACATGTGGCATAAGCCATCATGTATATTATGTACCCTCTTTGTTGATTTAGTTGAATAGAAGGCCCGATTCTTGCGTGAGAAAAAAAAAAGTATAAAGAGGTTTATGAAGTAAATATAAAAAGAGGTTTTATTTATTTATTTACAATACCTCTTGTTAATTTATATTTATATTTATATTTATATTTATTTATGATATCTCTTTTATTTACCATGGTATTTGGCCCATAGCCTTGGTATATAATTAGATGTTGATTTCTAATCCTACACGATATATTTTTTATTTATTTATCATACACTTTATACCTCTTTTATATTTATTTATTTCATACCTCTTTTATAAATATGGTATTTGGCCCATGGTATTAATAATTATTTGTCCCATGGTATCTGGCTCATAGGCTTCACCTAAATAAAACATATTTTTTGAGTTTTCATAAATATAAAGAGTTTAACATTTTTTTGAGTTTTCATAAATATAAAGAGTTTATGGAATAAATATAAAAGGAGGTCTTATTTATTTACATACCTCTAGTTGTTTTTATATTTTTATTTATTTACCATACCTTTACAGTTTATTTTATTTTTATTTATTTACCATATGTGTGGAGTAAATATAAAAAAAGTTTTGTTTATTTACCATACCTCTGGTTTATTTATAGTTTTATTTATTTACAATACATCTTTTTTTAGTGTTCTTAAACCTCTTTGTATTTTAAATTTATATGGTGTTTATACATACTAATAATTAGATTCATTTTTAAATATGGCCAAAATTAGATTAAAAATGTTTAATGTTAAATTTTTTATGTCAAATCTACCCTCATACTATAGAGAGCCTCTCTGCGCAATCAATCTAATTATTATTATCTATAAACACAATATAAATATAAAATAGAAAGGGGTTTACAAACACTTAGAAAAGAGGTATGGTAAATAAATATAAATATAAATAAACTAGAAGTATGGTAAATAAACATAAATATAAATAAACTAGAGGTATGGTAAATAAATGAAAAGTGTTTTTATATTTACTCCATAAACCTCTTTATATTTAAGGAAAACTCAAAAGGAGGTTTTATTTAGTGAAACCTATGGGCCAAATACCATGGGACAAATAATTATTAATACCATCAGCCAAATACCATACTTATAAAAGAGGTGTGGTAAATAAATAAATATAAAAGAGGTATAAAGAGGATGTAAATAAATAAAATTATATCAAATAGAATTAGAGGGAGGGATAGAGAGATGGAGTTTGATGGGGAGAGAGGGAGGGAAGAAGAAATACATAGAGAGTGAGAAGTTGAGAGAGAGCTAGTTAAAAGGGGCAGATAGAGAGAGAGCTTGTATGTTTAGGGGTGAGATAAAGAGACAAAGAAGAGATAGAGAGAAGGGGGGAGAGAAAGAGAGAGAGATAAAGAGGATTAGAGAGAGAGAGTGATAGAGGAAGAGAGGGAGGTAGGAGAGAGAGGGAGAGAGGGGAATAACAAGAGATAGGACTTGAGAGAGAGGAAGAGAGTGATGGGGGAAGAGAGAGGATTGGAAGGAAAAGAGAGAGAGAGATGTGGGGGAAGATAGAGGGAGGTAAGAGAGAAAGTACGGGAGATTATACTTGAGGAAGGGAAGAACAAAGACATAGAGAGTGGGAAGTGGAGAGAGAGAGGGAGCGATAAGGGAGAGATGGAGAGAATATCTTTGAGGTGGAGATAAAGACACAAATAACGAGATATGGAGAGAATGGGGGAGAGAGGGAGAGAGGAGAGAGGGAGGGATATAGTAATAGAGTTGGAGGGTGAAGAGAGAGAGAGAGAGAGAGAGTGATGGAGAGGTGGGAGAGAAAGGGAGAGAGGGGAAGGAAGAGAGAGAGGATTTCAGAGAGTGGAGAGGGAGGGAAAGAGAGATGAAGTTGGAAAGGGAGAGACAGGGAGGTACGAAGCAAGAAATAGAGAGAGAAAGGTGGAGAGAGAGGGAGGTATGAAGAAAGAAATAGAGAGAGAAAGGTGCAGAGAGAGAGGGAGTGATAAGGAAGATGGAGAGAGAGGGAGAGAGGACAAAATGAGGGAAGGGAGATAGAAGTGGGGGAGAGGGAGAGATGGGGAAGAGAGAGAGGGGGGAAAGGATGAGGGATGGATAGATAGATAGATTGGAGAAAGAGTGTATGTTTTGGGGGTGATATAGAGGGACAAAGGGAGACAAATACATATTAGATGGAAAGTGAAGAGAGGGAAGAAGAGAGGGAGGGAAGGACGGAGAGATTGATAGATATGGAGTGAGAGCTATTTGTTTGGGGGGTTGAGATAGAGAGAAATAGAAGTGGAGATAGAGGGAGATATAGATATAGATTGGTGGGAGAGAAGGAAGAAGATTCGTTGCACTAGATGCATTGATTTCAGTGTAGATTGTGATTTCTAATCCTATTTGATTACTTGAAATAGATGCATTGATTTTAGTGTAGATGGTTTTTCTAATCCTATTTGATTGCTTGCACTAGATGCATTGATTTCAATTTAGATGATTTCTAATTCTATTTGATTGATTGAACTAAATTCATTGATTTTAGTGTGGATGGTGATTTCTAATCCTATTTGATTGCTTGCACTAGATGCATTGATTTCAATGTAAATAATTTCTAATGATATTTTATTTCTTGCACTAAATGCATTGATTTTAGTGTAGATGGTGATTTATAATACTATTTCATTACTTTCACTAGATGCATTGATTTCAATGTAGATGTTGATTTCTAATAATATTTGATTGCTTTCACTAGATGCATTGATTTCAATGTAGATGCTTTCTAATCATATTTGATTTATTGCACTAAATTCATTGATTTCAGTGTAGAGGGTGATTTCTAATCCTATTTGATTGTTTGCACTAGATGCATTGATTTTAATGTAGGTGTTGGATTATAATCCTATTCACTTACTTGCACTAGATGCATATATTTTAGTGTAGATGTTCGTTTATATTCCTATTTTCTTACTTGCACTAGAAGCATTGATTCGAGTGTAAATTTTGATTTCTAATCATATTTGATTGCTTGCATTAGATGCATTGATTTCCGTGTAATTTTTTTTTCTAATCTTATTTGGTTTCTTTCATTGGATACATTGATTTTAGTGTAGATGTTGATTTCTGATTTGATGTAATTGAATATATGATAGTCAATCTTTATTAAAGTGATTGGATTAACATTGTGCATCGATTTCAATGTAAGCACAAAAAAATATTGACAATGTACATTGGTTTTGTGTTGTAGTACTTCTACCTATTAATATTGGATAATGAGAGACAACGTATGATGTTTACTACAATAGCTCGAGCTAAAGATATTTAAATGGTTTATGATTTAACCTATCCTTTTTGTATAATCAATATAAAAAGATGACAAAAGTAACAAGGGTGACAATAAGAATAGTAGAAGAAAATAGTTTTAGATTAACCACAATGAAGACTATTTGTAATTGACTATATACTTATTACTCATATTTTCTATAACTAAACACTATTACATTGTCACTTTACATTCAAAAATGTTATTTCATCATTTTTCATCATTAAAGTTATTAACCATATTTATCATCTCAACAAACCGTGAGGTAACTAACAAAATTTAATATTAAAGATACCAGATTAATCTAAGACATATTTAACATATTTAAAATGATTATATTAATATAGATGAATTTACATATTATTGATAAAATTAATCATATGTTCGTTAAATTTTCTTTGGCCACACAGGACTGAAACCATTCTAGATCCATTTTAACTTTGTATCTAGCAAGTGTCAAGAGGGATCAAATCTCTCCAGGTGCAAACCTTTCCTCAAGTTTTACACACAAAAAATTGGTTTGCACCTCAAGATATTTGGTCCCTCTTGGCGATCCATTTTAACTTTGGATCTATCAAGTGTCGAGAGGGATCAAATCTCTCGAGGTGCGAACCTTTCCTCAATTTTTACACTCAAAAAAGAGGTTTGAACCTTAAGATATTTGGTCCCTCTCAATGCTTGATAAGTCCGAGTTAAAATGGATCTAGGTTGGTTTTATTTATTAATGAGGTGAGATAATTATTTATTAATGAGATGTCGATTTAAATTTAAAAGTGGTTAAATATATATACTATATTAATATCATGAGACCAACATTTCATTTTATTTATTAATGAGGTGAAATTATTATTTATTGATGGGATGTCGATTTCAATTTAAAAGTGGTTAAATATATATACTATGTTAATATCATGAGAGCAATACATATGAATAGAATTTAAGTATTGAGTGGTTTTGGCAGCGCATTATATTAAATATCATTTTTTGGGATTCAATTGTGTTATATAAGTCATTCATCTATGACCATTTCCATGATTAATAATAATAATAAAACAAAAAATTCATATTAAATAAAACTAATAATTCACATCAATTCAATTTGTTATATTATAATTTTTCTTTTATTGAAAAAATTAAGACAGCTTTTTAGGGAAAAATCATAATATGAATAACATATTAAAATAAAATTATTAACAAAACAATTCCTGGAAAAAAGTCGGCATGCATCCATGCTTAGATTTACTATTGTTGACAAGGCTACAAACATTGCAACATCCTCCATGCATGTAACATGTCTCATTTCCAAGGTCAAGTATTCAGAATTGTTTTTTCGAGTAATATAAAAGAAAATAAAAAAAATGCATTGCGCTGAGCCGATCGCTGCCCTGTAACTGACCCTGAGCTTCTCAGCCCTGTAGCCGCCTGAAGGATTCCGAGAGGTGCATCGCCAGCAAGGAACCCCTGCAATCGCACCTTTCACAGGCTAGAACGACTATGCCCGCCGCGATATGGGTGAGCTCGATCCGACCAAGCTAAGACTTCTCTCATGGAGTCTTCTTCACCCTCCCCTGCCGAAGCCGAGGCCTTTGCTAATCTGCTGAATTCTTTTCCAAACAATAAAACATCAGAGGTTTCAAAATTTGTGAAACGCCTGGATGATATCCCAGAGATCTCGCTAGCTCCTAAGAAACCGATCCAGGTTTCCCTTTCCTTGTCTGAGCGTGCCTTGGTGGGACAGTTCACTGGACTCTGGCCCTCCCCCATATCCACTGAAATCTAGGTCGCAAGGAACTGGGCGCCACTGATATCGGGCAAGGTCACTTCATACTTTTTGGGGAAGGGTTTCTTCCTGTTCGAATTTTCTGAAAAGGAAGATAAGGATCTGATATTCCAAAATGGGCCCTATTTCATGGGTCCCCAGGGATTGTACCATAACAAGTGGACACCAGACTTTGATCCAACAGTCGACGTGCCTACTGCCGTCCTTGTGTGGGTTAGATTACCTAATCCCCCAATGCATTGTTGGAACTGGGAATCCCTCAAGCACATCGGGAATACCCTGGGTAAATTCATTGATCGAGCAAACAACAAAGATCAATATGACTGTGTGAGAATTTGTGTTGAAGTTGATCTCAAGGTTGGTCTACCTGAGGCAATAAAGATCAGAGTTGGAATTTGGACGCACGTTCAAAAGCTGGATTATGAACAAATACCATTCAAGTGTAGGAAGTGCCAGGTTTATGGCCATTTTGCTAGAGGATGCCCAAAAAATACTGAAGCAGAGAAAGGCAAAGAGGACGGGTGGACGCAGGTTAAAAGGACAAAAAGCAAAGCCCCAAGAACAGGAAATGTCAATGGGAAAGCTCTCCACACAGGTTCAGGGATTCAAAACCCACATATGGAAGAGCAAGGAAACAAATTAATACAACTAAGTTCAGCAACAGAGGAATTCCATGATCTGGAGACACAAAAGAAAGAATCGGCCCAAAAAGAGCCCCCCAGGGACCAAAGAAAACAGATAATAAAGCAGACAGAATGGAAGATACACCCTCAGAAGAGGCTGAGGAAGTACAAGGCTCAGAGGACTGAGAAGAAGAAGGTGAGATAGGTGAATCACAAACCTCAGCCAAAAGATCTTTGAGGGGCCGAAAATCAGCCTGTGAGAAAAGAGAGCAGGAGACATACAAAGACATATTGCAGGGAAGCCAACCCACCCTCGAGAAACTCCTGGCTAAAACTCCGAAGATGAATAGAAACCCGCCCCAGAGCTCTAAAGGAGCTCTCCATTCCAAAAATAAGTGATGAGGATCGTCTCCTGGAACTGTAGGGGTATGGGGAGAAAAATCAAAGAAGAAGCTGCCAAAAGTTTGATAAGATCTAAATATCCTGACATATTCCTCATCCTGGAGACTAAAATGGAGGACAAGGCCTTCCTCCTTATCGGAAAAAATCTGTGGAAAAGAAGTGAAGGGCAAGTTGTCTTAGCCAGGGGTGCCTCAGGAGGCCTGGGTACTCTTTGGAATGCAAGCAAGTTCAAAAGGGTGAAAGAGATCGCCAACACCCATTGGCTGTTCTCAAAATTGAAGCACGTTGAATCAGATGAGACTCTTTGTCTCTTTAATGTGTATGCCCCTGTCAGTGCAGGAGAAAAAAATAATTGCTGGGATTCTATTAGAGAGTTGGCAGACTCTAAAGATTTAGCAAATATCATGATCGCTGGAGATCTAAATCTCACTTTAACTATGGGTGAAAAACGTGAAGGGAGCATAGTAAGGGATCCAGCGCGAGAATGGGTTGAGGATCTACTCCAGGACTGGGACATGATTGACATCAAACCATCGTCGGGAAAATACACCTGGTCCAACAAAAGGCTTGGTCCAGGCCACATCGCTGCAAGGTTAGACAGATTTCTTGTTCAAAGCTCTTTTCTTCTTCTTGGTCTAGATTCTAGAATGCATATTCTCCCCTGTAGTGTCTCTGATCATAGGCCCATCAAGCTTGAAATTTTGGCTCACTAGGATAAAGGCCCCATTCCTTTTAAATTTAATCCTCTCTGGATCAAGGAGCAATCCTGCTTGCAGTTAGTAAAAGATACTTGGAAGCAACCAGTTAATGTCTCTGCGTTCTTTGTTTGGGAGGAAAAACCCAGGAGAGTGAAGGATGCTTAAAAGTTTGGGAAAAATCTCTCCCAAATCCTACAGTGGAAAGAAAGAAGCTACAAGAACAGCTAGAGACCCATCATCTTAATTCAGAAAATGAAGAGATCACAAAGGAAATTCTCGAATAAGAGGCGGACCTCCAGCAAAAGATGCTTAAAGCAAGCCTAGCTGAGGAAGAGTATTGGAGGATAAAATCTCGCAGGCTTTGGCTTAAGGCAGGCGATATGAATTCATCCTTCTTCCATAAGCAAGCCCAAGCACGGAAAAACTTCAACTCCATCATCGAAATCAGGGAAGAGAACATCATCCATAGAGACACTCAAAGCATAAAAAATGCGGCTTTCCACCACTTCAAAAATATATATAGCGAAATAGAGGGACAGGGTCAAAGTCCATTGATTGTAAATGAGGTTCCCATTCTGATATCTAATAGAAAGAATCAATTCTTGGAAGCAGAAGTCACAAATAACGAAATTAAATCTGCCCTCTTCTCTATGGAGCCGGACAAGGCCCCGGGCCCAGATGGCTTTACTACCAGATTCTTACAGAACTATTGGCAGATAGTCGAAAAAGACTTGTGCAGAATGGTCTGGAAGTCTCAAACCTGTCAGAAAATAGGGGGAAGCACTAACTCGGCTTTCTTGGCTCTTATCCCCAAGGAAAGAGGTGCAAATTGCTTCTCCATATTTCACCATATATCCCTTTGCAATATAGGCTATAAACTGATAATAAAAGTGATCGTGAACAGATTGAAAACAATTCTCCTGGACATTATCCCAAAGAACCAGGGGGGCTTCATTTAGGGAGGACAAATTGTGGACAGCTATATACTGGTTCAAGAGGCGATTCACTCAAGCTTGGCCCTGAAAGAGAAAGGAATGGTTGTCAAACTCAATCTTGAAAGTGCCTTTGACAGGGTGAGGCATAGATTCTTGTTGGAGGTCCTTCACAAATTCAGATTTGGGCATAACTTTATCAAATGGATCAAGGCTTGCATTAGTGAACCATGGATTGCCCCACTGGTGAACGGGAGAGCCACGGAATTTTTCAAAGCCTCAAGAGGGCTGAGGCAAGAGTGCCCTCTCTCCCCCTTGCTCTTTGTCCTCCAAGCCTCATTTTTAAGCTTCCTCTTGAATAGAAAATAGTCAGAGCAATAAATAATGGGAATAAACATTGCAAGAGGAGTAAAAAGCATAAATCATGCACTGTTCGCAGATGACTCTCTGTTGCTGGGTGCCGCCTCATTGGTCTTGGCTAATCAATTTAAAGAGGTAGTGGACGACTACTGTGCAGACTCAAGAAGCAAGCTCAACAAAGGCAAATGCCATGTCTTCTATTGGAATATCTCTGTGAGATCGATCCAAGCCATTTCTAATTGTTTTGGTTTCGCAGCCACCTCTACTTGGACTTCATTCAAGTACCTAGGGCTCGTTGTCTTTCAAAAAAGGGCTCTCAGCAGAGAATGGATGCCGCTATTGGAAAAATTCAAAGCCAAAATTCAGTCCTGGGGATATAACTGGCTCAACCTAGCAGTTAAGACAGTACTGATAAAATCAGTTTTGAACAGTCTACCCATTTTTTAGGCAACAGTGATGATGGCTCCCATGAGCATAATGAGGAAGATGGAGGCTTGCATAAATTTTTTTTTTCTGGAAAGGTGGCAAAGCCAAGGAGAAGAAAATCCCCTTATTAAGATGGAATAAAATCTCTCTTCCCAGAATTGAAGGCGGTTTTAATTTTAAAAATCTCAGCAATCAAAATACAACCATGGGTGCTAAATTGGTTTGGACGATCATTTCTCCAAAACCGGGTTGGGCACAGCGTGCACTGTGGAAGAAATATTACGGAGGGCAGAGAACACGCTGTCTGAATAATTCAAAGGCAATTTCAGGTTCGATGATCCATAAATTATGTGAAAAATCCGCAGCCGTTATCAAACATCACGCACATTGGATCCCAGGGAATGGTCAGCGCATCCACATTTGGGATGATAACATCATGGGTAGTGAATTGATTGCTGAAGACCAATCCTTAGCCGCTCTGAAAGATTGGATGAACGCTGAAGGTATTAAAACTCTATGGGATTTATCCGTCTGGGATAATGACGATTGGGGGCGTTCGAAGCACCTAGAGGTGCCACCGAATCTTGCTAATGAATACGATGTCTTTATTTCCCATCTGAAAGGCAAAGCCCCAATGAATAGAAGGAAAGCAGATAGCCGAGGTTGGTGTCTGATCCCTAGTAAATATACTGTTTCACAGGGTTATTTCCAGCTCTCCCAATTTCCTAAAGCACCACCCGATCCGAGGCCTTGGCAGGGGATTTGGTCTTCGTCAACGCTGCTGAAAGTTGACACCTTCTGCTGGATACTATGTCACCACAGAATTTTGACAGAAGATATGCTTAGGAAAAGAGGATACTTAGGGCCATATCACTTTTCGTTGTGCGAGGAACAAGAGGAAAATGCCCCCCACATGATGTTGTCCTGTAAATTCGCTGTAGATTTGTGGAATGCGGCTTTAGACCCATGGAGCATGAATTTTGGCCCTTTCAATCACTGTTTAGAACTGTTATCTAATTGGAAGCGAATGTATCCTGGCGGCACTGTTCAAAACTCCCAAATGAAAGATTTATTGCTAGCCCTACCCAAGTTAATCTGCTCGCATATCTGGTTGGAAAGAAAACAAAGGAATTTTAAGGGCAAGAAGAGCGCTACTAAGATAATCTGGGTAAAAATTAAAAGTCACCTCAAAGATTGCATGGGAGACCAAATTAATATGAAGCACCTCACTGAACAAGAAATAGTCTAGGGTGCCTCCATGGATCTTCAATTCTTAGATAATGTAAAGACCCCCTCTCCCCCCTTAAAGCCTTGGCAAAGCCGCCTTAATGACAAAAAATTTGCTGAATTCTGCACCAAAAAGGCGAGGAAATCTCTCCTTTTTGACGGTGTAGCTAAAGGCAATCCTCGCAACTCTGGAGCTGGTGGTGTTATTAAAAGTGAAGAGGGTATAACAGAAGCTAGATATGCTTGGGGAGTGGGCATCAACGCCATCATTCAAGCTGAAGCTCTAGCTCTCCTCCAGGGACTCAAGGTGCTTAAGAATTTGGGAATCAAAGATGCAGTAGTTTTTGGGGATTCTCAGACTATTATAAATGTCATTGTGGACAACTCCTCGCCCTCAGATTTAAGACTATCTAGATTGCTGAGCAGAATTAAGTCCCTTACATACTCCTTCCAGAAGTTGGAATTTCTTCACATAAAGAGGGATAATAACAAAGAAGCAGATGCTGAAGCCATTAAAGCAGTTCTCCTCCCTCTCGGGAATTATATAAGAGACAGAGAAGAAGGCTGGGATCCCATCCCCTAGCTGCCCGATGAGAATGTTTTACTCTCTACTTCTTAAGCAGTTTGTTTGCATCTTTAAATTAGGACAGATAGAGAATTATGCAAGAAGTACAGAATGTAAAATTTGCAAGATCATTAGGAGTATAGTTATATGGTTCCTGGATGAGGCGAAATCTGAGCCCTTCCTTCCATTTTGTAATCTGAATTGAGGCATTTCAGCCAAGAAGTAATATATCAGCCTAACCGTTCCTGTTAAAAAAAAAAAAAAAAAATTATTAACAATAATTCTTATTGGTAATCGTAATATTTCATATTAAAATAAATTTCAATAACAATGATTTTTAATTTATTTTTTAATATAATTTTTATTTTTATTTATTATATTTTATTTTTTTCCTTTGGAAAATATTCTCAATTTATTTCATTAACATAATGATATAACTTACATTTTGTGCATTCATGTTGATGTATGTATTAGTTCATATACATGCCACTCATAGACTAACTATAACCAGACAAAATATGCATGTTATCAGTAAATAAGCCTAAGCTTCTCGTCTACATATTTCAAGGTGAACCTTCAAAATCTCTTTACATTATTCCATGCGAGACCATATGTTGGGTATACGACCAAAGTCCCACATTGACTAGAAGTGGGGAGGATCATGGGTATATAAGGATGGACAAATATCTCCATTGGTATGAGGCCTTTTGGGGAAAGTCCAAAAGCAAATCCATGAGGGCTTAGGCCCAAAGTGGACAATATCATACCATTGTGGAGATTAGGTAAACTTGACTCAGGATAGAGTCAAAAGTTGATGAGGTTAAATAGTGATGGTTTTGGGGCACATGGTATTGTGCACCCATGGTATTCTGCCCGTGGTATTATATGTAATGGAGCCTATAAAAGGCTGGAAGGACTTCATTGTAATGCATGGCCTGGAGGTGAGCGGTGAAGGCTCACTTGGCCGGATTGGCCAGGGTTTTGGCCAAGGATAATGAAATTTGATTATGATTGGGTTTTTCCCCGGATTTCGGGTTTTCCCGGATAAACACGTTTATTTATGTGTTTATGGTTATTGCTGGTTAATTTTTATATTTATTTCTCTCAGTAATTCTCCGTAATTAATTTGTGTTCTTGGGTAAATTTCTTAACACCATAGTGAACAAAAAAAAAATACATACACATTTGGAGCCCTTTGGACCCTGAATGTCTCACAAAATCAAAAAAACATTTTTGCCAAAAAGAGGAGTCTATTATGATGACTAAGAGGCTACATCCAAAATGACACTTGAAATTGATCCATGAAGGGTTTGTCAAGGAATTCACAGAACTATCCTTCGTAATTACAGTGCACAATTAGGGGCGGTAATTAGGGTTTTTCCAACAACTGTTTTTTTCAACTTCCTTCCCGTAGAATTTACAAGATCTGCTGATACTTAAATCATTTCTTATTTTCAAAATAAAAATATTATTCAATTCAAACAGATAATAACACCAATTATTCAGTTTGTTCTTATTGCGCTAAATAAAATATTTATAGCTTTCTGGGGACATTACATCTCCCCCTCTTGAAATCAAACATCATCCTGATGTTTCCTGGCTACAAATAGTCCTCTATAAGTTTCTCTAATGAGTTGTTCATCCTCCCAGGTGGCCTCATCTGGCCCAAAGTGTTGCCATTGCACTTTAACCTAGGTGATGGCTCTTTTCCGCATCGTTACTTCTCTCCGATCTAGTATATTCAGTGGATCAAACAAGATTTCTCCTTCTGGCTTGACTTGTAACACATAATAATTTAAGTCAGTTTTTCCTTAGTCAACAAAATTGATTAGTCTATTTAGGATACTTTCTTACCTGTATGTCCTAACAACTCATTACGTGTTTAGGATCATAAAAGTATTTTTTTAATACAGGCACATGGAAGACATTGTGGACACAAATATGACTTGGTAGAGCGAGCTGTTATGCCACCAGACCAACTCTCGCTAAGATCTGAAAAGGTCTGCAAAATCGGGGTGCTAGCTTGGTGCTCCCACTCCATTATAGAGTGCTCTTTTTAGCATGAATCCTCACATACACATGATCTCCTACTTGGTATTCCTTAAAATTTCTCTTTCGGTTGGCGAAATTCTTTTGCCTATCTTGGGTTTCTTTTAAATTGGATCCTACCTTCTTGACCATTTCCTCCATTTCTTTAAGCATTTCGAGGCCTGGCATCAGCCTGTCCTCTAATCCCCCCCAGCTTGAGCTTGTGCTGCATTTCTATCTGTACAACACTTCAAATGGGCTCATCTGTAGGGATGTATGATAGCCATTGTTGTACGCGTACTCGACCAAGTGTAGGTAATCTTCCCACTTGGATGGTTGTTGCATTACATATGATATTAACATATCTTCTACAACCTGATTCACCCGTTCTGTTTGTCCATCGGTCTGAGGGTGATAAGCGATACTGAAATTCAGTTGAGTTCCCAATTCCCCAAATAGAGTTCTCCAAAAGACCGATGTAAATTTTACGTCACGATAAGATAATATAGTTTTCGGTAACCCGTGCAACCTAAAAATATTTTGCATAAAGATATGGGCAATATGCATTGCTCTGTAAGTAGATTGTACTGGTATAAAATGAGCTGATTTTCTTAACTTGTCCACCACCACCATGATGGAATTGTTGTCTCTTTTTGACTTGGGTAATCCTATTATGAAGTCCATAGAGATGGTTTCCCATTTCAACTCCGTTATTGGTAGTGGATGTAATAACCCAACAGGGTGCTGGTGTTTTGGCTTAACTTGTTGGCATTCTAGGCAACATGTCAAATATTCTGCTACATCGTTTTTCATCCCCGACCAATAATATTCCTTATGGAGTGCAGTAATCATCTTTTGATACCAAGGGTGTCCAGCATAATGATTTTATGAAATTAATCTAAAATCAAGCTTTTAATGTTATTTTAGTTGGGCACATACAACCCTTTTTTATAATTCAGCATGCCAGCTGCATCCATAGCATATCCTTATTGATTTTCTTGCTGGTTGGATTTTGAACTTGTTGTCCTATTTGCTGATATCTTGAATCTAGTTTTGCTACTTTTTTAATCATTTCATTGAAGGTACTTTTCCCCTCGCTGCAAGAATTCTTTTAGAGACATTGTAATTTTTGAATTAAAGCGTCTGCCACCCAGTTCTCTTTCCCTTTCAAATGCTTAATCTCGAAGTCAAAACCACTTAGGAAATCTACCCACTGTGCCTGCCTAGCATTTAAGGTAGGCTGACTAAAATAATTAGTCAAGTTGTGATGGTCCATCAATAATAGAATCTTTTTACCCATCAGGTCATAGAACCATATTTTTAAGGCGTGAATAACAACTGCCAACTCTAGATCGTAAGCGAATATTTCTGCTCATGTTCTTCTAATTTTCTAGACTCATAGGCAATTACCTTTCCTTCTTGCATCAATACTCCTCCTACCCATTCCTTACTCAAATCTATGCACACCACATAGTCCTTACCTAGATCAGCCATGCTTAGTATAGGCACGGTGGTGAGCCGATGCTTGAGTTAATTAAAACTCTTTTGGCATTCTATGGTCCATTTAAACGTTCTCCCCTTTTTCTTCAAAGAAGTGATAGGGTAAGCGACTCTCAAAAATCCTTCCACAAACCGCCTGTAGTAACCAGCTAATCCCATGAAGGATCTTATGTCCATTACGTCCTTTGGCACTGGCCATTCCATTATGGTCCTTATCTTTTCAGGATCCACAACGATCCCATCTTTAGTGATTATATGTCCCAAGTACTGAATTTGTTCCTTAAAGAAGCCACACTTGCTGTATTTGGAGTATAGTTGGTGTTCTCAGAGAGTTTGCAATACCAATCTGAGGTGCTCCTTGTGTTCCTCCATATTATAGAATATATCAGTATATCGTCAATAAAAATTAACACAAACTTGTCTAAGTACTGATGAAAAATGTTGTTCATTAAGAACATAAAGGTTGTGGGGGCATTGGTTAACCCAAATGGTAACACCACAAACTCGTAGTGTCCATATAGAGTTCTAAAAGCAATTTTGGCTATGTCTTCCTCTTTAATTTTGATTTGGTGGTATCCTGATCGTAAGTCAACTTTTTAGAATATCGTTTTCCCTTTAACCTGATCAAAAAGTTCATCAATACGAGGTAAAGGGTATTTATTCTTAATTGTCAATTTATTCAACTCACGATAGTTCATACACATACAAAGGGCCCCATCCTTCTTTTTAACAAACAACACAGGAGCTCTCGAGGGTGACACACTAGGGTGGATGTAATTTTTATCCAACAGCTCTTGCAACTACATTTTCAATTCTGTTAATTCTGGTGTGCTCATTCGATAAGGAGCTCGGGATACCGGGGCTGCCCCAGGCACTAATTGGATAGTGAATTCTATGTCTCTTGGGTGGCAGTCCTAGTATCTCTTTCGGGAACACATTTGAAAATTTTCGTATCACTGGGATACTTTCCAATGTGGTAGTCTTGTCTTTTGAGTTGGAATAACCCACTTGTATGGAATAAATCTGACATCCTTTCCTGATACATTTTTCCAACTGAGAGGTGGTTATTGGCCGAATCTACACTGGCCTCATAATACCTTGCATCTCTTGCTTTTCTCCAAGCTCATCCCTGTAGCAAATAGTTTTTTTTTTATAGTTTATAATGGACCAGCGTCTTTCCAACTAGTCCATGCCTATGAACACATCATATGATCCAAGGGGAAGTACGTTTAGCTCTACCATCACCGGATGACCTGCTATCTTCAAGGGGCAGTTATTGACCTCAGCTATCACACGTCTCTTTGCCCCTATTGCGAGCTGTACTAGCCAAGGGTCTTTAAACTTAACGGTTTGTAACTTACATTGTTCCACAACCTTAGGACTAACATAGCTTAATGTAGCTCCAGGATCAATTAAAATAGTTACAGTATAATCAAATATCCTACCTTAAAACTCCACCATAGTTGGCTGGTATTATGTTTGACGATATTCTATAGCGACATTAATTCTCGGTAAACTCCAGCCCACATCACCAACCATAGATGCTTCATGGATCTGCGAAACCTGTTCAATACCCTTTCGATGAGGACAACTTTTAACATAATGAGGCCCTCCACATCCCCAACATTGTACTGGAGGCCTTGTTGTCCCTTCATTGTCAATTTTTCCAAATTGTTCACTGATTCTCGATTCAATGGGTGGCTTCAATATAAGCGGGTTCTTATGCAGATTTCTATTGTTTTTCCCTTTGGAAAATCATTTGTTAACACCTCTACGATTTCCTTTAGTGTTCCAAACCATCTTATTACCTCTCTTGTCAACCCACCTCTTTCCTAGAATTTCTCCCTTCTGCTTACTTTGTTGATAACATATCTTGGCCTTTCACATCACCTCAGCCATCATTTTTGGGTTGTCAAACTCAATTCTTCCCCTCATCACCAAGGGTATACAACTGATGAACCATTGTACCTTAGCCTTCTCCTCTCATATGCAGGACACATAACAGAGTAATGAGGTAAATTGGGGGATAAACTCATCCATTGTTTGTTGTCCAAGTCGCAGGTCATGGAAATCCCTTGCTTTTTCATCGTAAAATCATTCAGTCAAGTATCTTTCCTTGAAATATTTTTGAAAATTTTCCCAAGTTATATTTTGTTCACATACCCCTCATACATTCTTGACCTCTTCCCACCACAGGGTGGCCTTTCCTTACAATTGGAAAATGGACAACCACACCTTGAGATTGTGATCGTATTCGTACAATTGAAAATATTTGTTCATGTTAATCAACCAAGCCTCGGCTACCTCCTCCAGATCTCCATTGAAGTGTGGTGATTTTATTTTCCGGAACTCCCCTTGTAATTCTATTCATTTCCTTTTCGATGTCGGGTGCTCGGAGGCATTATCTAACTTTTCCTCTCGATTCTCTTCCCTTCCTTTTAACTCTTCCTGATCCATGTGGTAGCCTTGTTCTTTTGACACTCGTAGCTACTGAGGGTTGGGGTTTGGCGGGTGCTGATTCTGCTTGTCAGACAGGCTTTTCATGACTTTTTCCTATTCCATAGTTAATCTCGCATTGTCCTACTGCAGGCCAACCATCTCATTGTTTAATTCCTAAACTATCTCCAATATCACAAGATTAGTGTTCCGGGCCTCCTCTCCTAGCTGCACCCATTTCTCAGGATTAGTTTCAGGGCCTATTGTAGGTCCTTGACCCGTCACAATCCTGTGTGGAACACTGTTTGTTCTCCTCATAATATGCCGTCCTCTATTTCCTGAGCTTACCACAGGTAAAAAAAAAAGTTAACATAATACCTTTTTTTTTTTGAAAAAAAAATAACACATGATCTGTTTATTCCCATTTAATATATTTGAAAGTGGCCACAATTTTGTAACCTCGTCTTTGATACCACTTGTAATAACTCCTCCACATTACATATACAAATAATAAAAAAAATTATATTGCAAGGTTTGCATCATTACGCTCCTAATTTCGAGTTGATATAGCAATGTAATTTTCTATTAATGAGTTAGGTACCATCATATCCATGATATCAGATCTCTGATTAAAGGTCTGTTTGACATCCTTAATTTTGGTTTAAGTGTTCATGTTGAGGTGGACTATATTAAATGTTTTCTGTGCCACGCGGCTTCCAACCATCCTCCTACTGTTCCACACTCATACTACCTCAGTCACATGGCTTACTAAACTACATCTTATTGATATGGTTTTGATGTTTATCCTATCATTAATTCCCCTGCTCCATCCTAGTACGTGGCATGGGCAAGCCGTCCTACCACGATTGCACAACTCGGGACTCCCATCTCATTGGCGGTGTAGAGCTTGGTTCACAAATTGACGGTTGGACTACCTCTGGGGTTATTCACTTCTCCGGTTTGCGAAGGCAGTGTTTCATTTCTCTGCATCCTTCCTCGGAGCCTGCTCTAGTTCCACATCTCCTCTTGCGGACCTATTCAGCCTGTCGAATGAGCACTACTATATGGGAAGAATTCACAGACAGAGGGTCATGGTCTGCTTTCTGGCGGTTATTCATTGGGTGAGCTAAATTCCCAAAGAAATCTCTGTTATAATTCCTTTGCAGATGATGTATATCCTGAAATTTTGTTGCCTTGTTTCTAATAGGAATTTTTTTTTTTGGTTTGACTTGTAGGAATCTCGACTCCTAGTTCAAGGTTCTCCGCTTTTCTCGAGGGAGAGATTCTTCTCAATTTTTGTCGCTGAGAGCTTCTAGGTAAGATTCCACTCTGTTATGGTGCTTTTTTGCCTGAGGGGAAACACCCCTAGACTGCTTGTGGCTAGAGCCTCGATTTTCTGAGAATTAATCTTTTCATACCTGTTGAAGATGATTGTAGTCACTGCATGGTTAAGGGTTTAAGGTTTTCAGTGTGACAGGAAAAATACCCATCGCTGTTCTGAGGGGTTTACTTGTACATTTCCCCGATATGAAATGAGGGTTTTTCTACCGGCTATGGGTCCTGAGTTTACGACAGCACCGATATTGCTTCTATGTTTATCATGGGGCTTTACATTTTTCATAACTAAGATATGTTGCCCAAGTTTTATTCTAGTTTCTTGGGCTTGTAGCCAAAACATTCCTCTATGTAACAGATTCCATTTTTCTCAGGTTCTATATCAATGTCTGGTTTGATGATATCAATGGATGGTTTAATGTGTAAAAACTTATGAATTATGCATGAGCTCTAAGGAACTGAGTTACTTTTAAGTAAGGAACTCCAATGGTATAAGTCACCTCTGGATTCCAATGCTAGTCAAACCTCTTGTGTGTGAGATTGTCTTTCGAGACCAAATCTTCCCCCTAGCTTGCTCACAAGACCTTATGTCTTCTTCAAGTTGCTCGCACTTAGAGCTCATGCTATATGGTCATCACTAGATGTAGCAAGTTTTCCCTTTTCTATTTGTCATTACAGAAAAACTTTTCCTCCCCCCCCTACTTCCTTTTCTTTGGAAGCCTTGCACAGTTAGTGGAGATAGTTAGGTTTTTTCCAGCCACTATTTTTTGTCAACTTCCTTCCCTCAGAAGTTACAAGATCTGCTAATACTTAAATCATTTTTGTTATTTTCAAAATAACAATATTATTCAATTCAAATAGATAATAACACCAATTATTCATTTTGTTCTTACTGTGGTTTACAGGTTTCTGGGGCATTACAAAGGTCTACAAAAGTAGTATGAAACCCTGCCCTGACTAGGGAACACTGGTCATAATTATCTTGAGAATAGATATGCTACAATTTAAAGGTTGCAAACTGTGAAGTCAGTTGCCGAACTCTCTTGCGACATCTCTCGCAATGTCTTTATTTTCATTTTTTCATTTTTTTATCTTTTTACTTTTTTACTCCAAAAATAGTGAATCATCCCCATGGTTGACATCATCATATTGAATCCTATTAATCCCATTAGTTCTTATAAAGGTACATTTTGTTATACATTTTCGTTTTGAAATCCATTTTGACCTCAAAATTTCTCTAATATATATTGTTCTCAATAAACAAATCTTCATCAAATGTTATTTGTAAAGTGGCAGTTTAGGCCCTCTTTACACACATAACATTCAAGTAGACAGAGTCTGAACATAATAAGAAATACCAAGTTTTCAGTAGGAATGGAATCCTAACGAATCTTGTTTTTCAATGTAAGGAAGCACACATTAAAATCTTTTATCGTTTCCTTACTTTCCATCTTCACATTAGATAGCTCAATGACTTATACCTGTGGAGTTTTGTAGTCCCCAAAATTTTCTAAGAAGGAAATTTCAAATTATGCCCGAGACTTAATACTTTGAGGGGCTTGTATAAATATCCTGTTGTAACTTTTTCCTCCAAAATTTATGGAAATAACCTATAAACAACATCTTCGTGGTGCACACTCTTCTCCCTAATGGCTAGCATAAAATTCTTTATGTGATCTTTTGTTGAGTGTTTAGAGTTTGAGTCAAATTTAGGGAGGAATTTGTGAGGGCTATTTGGTAACATTTGTTGCACACCAAAAACAACCATGATATCTTGTTTGGGCCATGGAGCAACAAGGTTATTTCCCTGCTAATTAGCCATATGTGGAGAATTCTAAGAATTAAGTGAATCAGTCGATGAAGAGACTTCTTCAATAGAGGAATCCTTAGTTAAAGAAGATGGGGATGATCTAGGTGGAGAAGGAGGTGAACCTAACCCCCTTAAAGAGAAGGTTGGATAGATTCACTAGTAGGTGGTTAAAAAATGATTGATTGAGGTCAATTCTAACAGGGGATATCATATTATATGTCATTAGGGGTAATCACAGTCTGCGAAATGCTTGAGTGTAATGTAGCTTCTTCCTACTGGTGATCAATAGGTGTAATGAAACATTGGGACAAATGTCTTTGAATAGACCTCAATCATTCCAATCTAACTTGATTTCTTGAGAGAACTTATGATCTTTGGAGTCACTTAAAAATTTCAGATCGAATTTGAGAATGGATTGAATTTGTGGGTTCATTGGTTGTGTGTTTAGGAATATGCTGAGGTTGAGAACTAGAGGCAGCTTGAACAATAATAGGGTTTGAGTGACTTCTACTGACACCAGTAGAGTGAACAATTTTCCTTTTATGATTACCCTTAGCCACTAAAGTTGGATTTCTCTCATAGAGCCATTTGTTGACAGGCCTCTTAGACCATATGTCAATAAGGGGAAGTGGCTTGGATTGAAGTTCTTACCATAGCCTAAGTAGTTTGAATAATCACTCTAGATGGGTTTAAAATTATCATAAAGTTATATATGTATGTACACCTAAAGCTAATGTTTCGTGTTACTATACCTAATATACAAGTTAAGTAATTAATATGACTTAATACAATAATACAGTTAGTAATTAATGTAAAATACTAAATTACGATAAATAATATAAAAATTGTACAAGAAGTATGATACAGAAGGAATGAAACAGGTGATAATAATAAAGCATAATATTTTGCTTGTATAAAACTGAATATTCAAAATACTACCTAAATAACTAAATTTAAAAAATATATAAAATTATAATGTAAATCTTTGTAACTCTTAATATGAAACTTTGTAAACTACACATGGGTTCATCCTTAAAAAAACACAAAATCATCTAAACTTGCTTTCAAATTTCACATCAACAACAAATTCAATGCATATATATGTAATCACCTAAAACTAACTAGGCCAAGCCAAAATTTAAGTAACCTTAACAATTTATATGAAATTGTAAGTCTTTTAGCACTTATAGGGCAAAACAATTTAGCAAACAATCCATAAGAGACTATATAAACACATAAATTATTACAATGAAACTATTAGTCCCACTTGATACATAAAGCACTTACTACAATGACCTAAATTCTAAAACTTCTTTCTGAAAATTTAGACCTAAGTAATGGACAAATCAACATTATCATTTCAGACTTTTGACATAAAAAAGTATCATGGAATAAAGATATAAACATGACTAACACAATAAAGAAAGATGCAATCAATCAATGTTGATTTAAAAATCAATGTCATGCAAATAACAACATTATTTCTTCATAATTTCCCAAAAACACAGTTATAATAAACCAAATAGGTAACCATGGATCTCAAACATGATATATATAATTAAGCATTGAATTGTTGAATTTATTGAAATAGTGACACAACTTAAGATAAGTTATCATAGGTTCCACAGAGAGTAAGACATAATAAACATCCTTCCCACCAATCTTTCAAAAAATTGAGGGTTTATATCAATAAGCCCTAGACACTCTAAATCTCAATCCTAGAAAATAAAAACAATGTTTCCAAAAGTTAATCGTCAACCCAAGTTATAAAACAAAATAACAAAAGTTCAAAATAAACAAAATATTGGAAAAGAGGCCATTTCATTTAAAAATGGGAGGGGAATCCCTGGGTGGCTATCCAAAATGCTATGATAAAACGGCAAGGGCTAACCAGCCTGCCATAGGGCATTAAATGCCCTGGTACATGCATGCTGTATAACAATATAACACACTGCCTTTATTTTCAATTTATGTAGCTACCAAGGCAGTGTGTTATATTGTTATACAACATGCATGTACCAGGGCATTTAATGCCCTATGGCAGGCTGGTTAGCCCTTGCCATGATAAAACATGCATCAGTGCTTCAAGATGTATTTCCAAATTGGCAGATTCTTCGTAACAATATAAAAAGGGAGATATTATTTGGAAGAATGTAGAAAAGAACAATAAACGTGCCACATCAAATCTAGGTTTTCAGAAAGATATATGGAATATCTTTATTCAATCCATATTCCAATCCCACTACAATCTTCATAAGTTTTTTGTGGCAAAATTGGAGAAAAGAAATGAAATATCCAACAACAACTTAGAGTGGAAACAAAATATCCAAAACAATGATTCATCCCAACGATTTTAATAATTTACGCATTAGAAACCACATCTACTCAAAACCGGTTGTCTCATAACCAGCTACTAAGAACTAGGGGGACTGTAATATGTCAAAATGGAAAAAGCCCTCGCTTCCTTGCCCTATGTAGAAGCCCTAGTATATACCTAACAAACACGCCCTAGCTCTGTTATTCTCTAACCGTAACGAACACCTGCTTATCCTCCTGCTTATATTTGTACACAGCTTTTGAATAGCCGCAAAGGATTCAGGTAAGCAACATTCAATGGTGTCCAAAATGTATTTCATATTATGGTAACCATCGCATCTCTAATCCAAAACATAATGCTTGGCAGACTTTGGGTCGTGGCACCAATACAAAACCTCCCACACTGCTTGATAGATGGGGTCTACAAAAATAGTGTGAAACCCTGCCTGGGCTAGGGAACGCGCGTCAGAATTATCTTGAGAATAGATATGCTCCAATTTAAAGCTTGCAAACTGTGAAGCCAGTTGCCGAACTCTCTTGCAGTATCTCTTCAGCGAGGGTTTATCCACTCTACAGTTACCTTTCACCTGCATAACATACAACAAACGCCATTAAAGAAAACAATTTCCCCTTAGAATTCAATGAAAATATATTAGTTATAAAGCCAAAAATAGAGTACAGGACTTGTTACCTGGTGGATAAGGAGTTCACAGTGTCCAAGGGCGGTGATGTGGGTGATGCCGCGCCAGAGAGCATGTTGAAGACCAACAATTAGGGCTTTGTAATGAGCTGCATTGCTGGTTAGTGCGAAACAATCATTGACATATGCGCCGAACTTCTCCAAAAAAGTGCCATCGCGATCATTATATAGGATTAATACAATATTAAATTTGTTATATTATAATATATATTAATATATCATGATATATATTAACTCTAGATATATATGGGAGGGAAGAACAAAGACATAGAGTGATAGAGGTGGAGAGATAGGGGGAGTTACAAGGGAGGTATGGAGATAATATGAAGGAGAGGGGAGAGGAGGAATGAAGAGAGGAGCGATAGAGGTAGAGAAGCGTAAGAGAGGGAGAAAGATACACAAAGATGGAGGGCAGAGAGAGAGAGAGAGAGAGAGAGAGAGAGATAATGAAAGGATTAGAGGGCAGAGAGAGAATGAGAGAGAGATGGGATAAGAGAGAGGACTTGCGAGAGAGGAGGAAAGAGAAATGGATATGAACATGGATTTGGAGGGGGAGAGAGGGAGGTAAGAAGAAAGACATAGAGAGTGGAAGTGGAGAGAGAGATAGTGACAAGGGATGGAGAGAGAGATTGTATGTTTAGGGGTGAGATAAAGAGACAAATAAGGAGAGATAGAGAGAATGGGGGAGAGAAAGAGATAGGGAGGGATATAGTAACATAGTTGGAGAGAGAGAGAGAGAGAGATATGGGGGAAGAGAGAGGATTGGATAGAGTGAGAGTGATGGGGAAGAGAGAGGATTGGAGAGAGAGAGAGAAAGAGATAAAGAGAGAGAGAGAGATGAGAGAAGAGAGAAAGGGAGAGAGAGAAAGTACGAGAGAGTAGACTTGAGAGAGAGGACGAGAGAGGGAGGGAGAGAGGAGGGGAAAGGGAGGGATAGGGAGATGGATTTGGAGGGGGAAAGAGGGAGGGAAGAAGAAAGACATGGAGAGTGAGAAGTGGAGAGATAGAGGTAGTGACAAGGGAGAGATGGAGAGAAAGTGTGTATATTTGGGGGTGAGATAAAGACACAAAGAAGGAGAGAGGGAGAGAATAGGGGAGAGAGGGAGAGAGAACACAAGGAGGAATGAGAGATAGAAGCGTGGGAGAGGTAGAGAAGGGGAAGAGAGAGAGAGAGGGGGGGAGAGGATGAGGGAGGGATAGATAGATAGATTGCAGAAAGAGAGTGTATGTTCTGGGGGTGATATAGAGAGACAAAGCGAGATAGATATATATTAGACGGAAATTGAAGAGAGGGAAGAAGAGAGAGATGGAGAGAGGGAGGGAGGGATAGAGAGATTGATAGACATGGAGTGAGAGGTGTCTGTTTGGGGGGTTGAGATAGAGAGACAAAGAAGGACAGATGGAGAGAGATATAGATATAGATGGGGGGGAGAGAGGGAAGAATATTTCTTTCACTACATGCATTGAGTTCAGTGTAGATGGTGGTTTCTAATCCTATTTGATTTCTTGAACTAGATGCAATGATTTTAGTATAAATGTTGATTTCTAATGATAGTTTATTGCTTGCACTAGATGCATTGATTTCAATTTAGATTATTTCTAACCCTATTTGATTGATTTCACTAAATGCATTTATTTTAGTGTAGATGGTGATTTCTAATCATATTTGATTGCTTGCACTAGATGCATTGATCTCAATGTAGATGCTGATGTCTAATGATAATTGATTGCTTGCACTAGATGCATTGATTTCAATGTAAATAATTTCTAAACCTATTTGATTGCTTGAACTAAATTCATTCATTTAAGTGTAGATGGTGATTTCTAATCCTATTTTATTGCTTGCACTAGATGCATTGATTTCTACACCTAATTATGTATCTAAATATAGAATCAAACTAAGATGGATATAGAATACTTTAATTTCCCTCTTAAATAGGTTATCTTCCACTTGAATAAGATGGGTCAATACTGTGGGTCATTTTCATTTTTTTATTATTAATTTTTATAGGGTTATTTTTTTTGGGTGAGTTAAAATGTTTACATTATATTACTTTAAATTAAGTTAAACATCTCTACCATATTTTATTTTTATTTTTACAAAGTCAAATTATTTACATTAATGTTACATATGGCTAGTCAAATAAAAAATGAGTAATTTTATTGTAAAAAATAACAAATATTATACTATATCTTAAAACACTATATTCAAAATATAGAGTGTGCCAAAGTTAAATTAACTATTTTGCTTTAATTATTTCACCCTTTATCATAAAGAAAATTTCATTTCACACTCTCACATGAAACCAATTTCACTTAGCTTCTATAAAACCAATTTTGAATTGATATTTTATTTATAAATAATAATTATATTGACTTTTGGTTAGGGTTGACATTGAAATTACATTAAAGGTATTAAATGTTAAATGTTAAACATTTATGCTTGACAAAATTTGAAACCACTTTGTTATGAGATAGTCCATTTGGTTATGAGGTGTATGGGGGTAGATCCCATGTAAAAATGTAAACATGTAAACGTAAATGTAAACTTAATGTTTCACATTTAACATTTTAATCAAATGTCCACCCTAGATCTCATATAAAAATGTAAACATGAAAATGTAAACGTAAAAATGTAAACTTAAATGTAAACTCAATGTTTCACATTTAACATTTTTAATCAAAATTGACCCTATTTAAAAACCAGCCTAGATCCATATTAATTCTTGATCAAGGGAGGGATCAAATCTCTGGAGGTACAAACCTTTCCTCAAGTTTTGCACTCAAAAAAGGTTTGCACCTCAATATATTTGACCCCTCTAGGTGCTTGATAGATCCAAAGTTAAGATGGATCTAGGCTAGTAATAATTTGAGCCATGGTATTTGGCCCATTGGGGTAACCTAAATAAAAATTGTTTTGCGAGTGTTAGTAAATATAAAGAGGTTTACAAGGTTGGAAACTACGGGGAAAAGAACACTGCCAGTGACTAGGGTTTGAAACAGGGGGCAACAAAAGCAAACTAGTAACCATGCAGGGACAAGGACGAGGGAGCTCCACTCCCTTCTACAGTAACGTGGTCTCAAACAAAGGAAGAGGAAAAGTCAGAACAAACAAACAAATTCCATGGAGAAAGAGATAAAAAACACTGAGACACAAGAGCGGAAGGCAACAGACCCCAGGAGGAAAAAGGGACCCACGAGGAGGTTCGAGAAGAACAAAAAGTAGGAGACAAAGGTCAAAGGTCAAAGAGTAGAACTACAATGGGACCCTGCAAGCCCAAGTCTAATATTAAACCTCGGGTGGTCCCAAATGATCCGACTCTGCAGGAGAACATAGATCACATGGAAACCTATGCAGTCATATGCAAGTTCATGGGCATTTGGCCCATGGAGAAAGCAATATACACTTGGACAAGAAGCACCTGGAAACTGAAAGGAGAAATAAATATACATTTGGGATCCAAGGGTTTCTTCACCATGGTTTTCAAGAACTTGGAGGATAAAGACATAATATTCGAAGGAGGACCTTACTTCTTTGCTTTTGCAGGCCTCTACATGTGACCTTGGATGATGAACTTTGTACCGAGGCGAGAAACATTCACATCGGTTCCAGTATGAATTAGACTATATTCCTTACCTTTAGATTACTGGCTTCTGGAATCCTTAAAATCTATAGGTAATAAACGAGGTTATATTAGAGGAAACTATGTGAGGTAAATACACATCCTTTGCTCGTATATGCGTAGAAATGGACTTATCGGGAGCACTCCTGGATGAGGTCATCCTAGAAGTATATGATGAGGGATGGGTTCAGGCAGTCGACTATGAACATATCCTATTTAGATGCCGCAAATGTCATGAGCATGGGCATCTCTTCAGAGAATGCCCACTCAACAAAAGAGAGGACAATCTGAAAGGCAACATTAGTAAATACCCTGAAGGTTACACCAAAGTGGCCAGTAAGGGGAAAGGAGGAGGAAAAAAAGAACCAAAAGGAACACAATGAGAAAAAACTCCCAAGTACAATAGTTTTGAGATTCTAGAAGAGGAGGGGGAAGAAAATGAAAAGAGTAAGGATATGGGGAACATGAAAATCATATAGGAAGACAAAGAAAGGAAGGAGGACCCACTAAACAATACAAGATTTGGAGAAGACTAGGACATGAACCCAAGCGAAGGAGGAATGAAGGACCAAGACCTACAGGAAATCCTTGAGAGGGAGATCCTGGAACTAAAGAAATTTCTAGAACAGGGAACAAATAAAGGGATTGACTCTCTGCCACAAGAGAAGTTTGACAGAGAGCAACAAATCTACCTCAGAAGATCCCAAACAAAGGCTACAGGAGTCAAATGAAACTATGATAGCCAGGAGAATAAAGGTGTCGAACAAATGGTGATTACACCAGGATGCTCCACCAAAAATCCAGGCAAGAAAAGAGGAAGAAGAAGACAAAATGATCTCCTATCAAAATGGGGAAAAATCTTGATTAATTCAGGTAAGATGAAAGATCTTACCAATTACTCTTTTACAAACACTTCATTATGAAGCTCACAACCTGGAACATTAGGAGGCTAGGCAACAAAATAAAGAAAGGAAATCTCAGTAATAGAATAAAAGAAGAAAAACCAGACATGGTTTTCATACAGGAAACCAAATGCTTAGTAGAAAAGATCAGGGGCCTACACTTCAAATGGCTCAATAACTATGAGTACCTAGAAGTCAAAGCAAACAACACAACGGGGGGATTCGTACCCTTTGGAATCCTCAAAAATTTGAGATCACAGATGCAAAAGCATCCAGAAATCACCTTTCTATGGTCATACAACCTCTGGGGGACAAATATTATTACTTGACCACAAATGTCTATTGTTATGAAACCAGCTCACAAAAAGATAGAAAAGATAGTTGAACGCCTTAGAATTCAGCCTCTTCAAGGGGGAAACCTCCTTTGCATTACACAAATTAATAATTCTTTGATGATACAAATGAGAAAACCTCCTTTCTATATATAGGAGTCTAAGGGTTCACAATATAACCAATTCGACCTAACAATAATAATATAAAGGAACAAAAATAACAATAGAGGGATTCTATGGGGCACAGTAATAACAATATGGGGACAATAGAGGCACAACAATATTAATAAGGGATAAAAATACAATAGTAATGGGGCATCACTAGTGTTATAGGGACCTAACATGCCCCTCTCCTTCAAAAAAGTGTTTCCCTCAACGCTTGAGTAGTTTTATATACTTCTGTATAAAATTATCGTCCTCCCATGTGTAATCTTCAGCGGATAAGTTCTTCCACTTGACGAGATACTCTGAAATGGATCGATTTTGTAGCTGTCGAGTTCTTGTTTCTATGACTGCTTCTAGTTCCAATATAATTTTTCCTTCCTCGTCAAGTTCTGGCAATATTGTTTGAACTAGGAGCTTGTCGCCTATAACCTTCTTTAAACATGAAAGATGGAAAACTAGGTGCACTCAAGAAGCTGCAGGAAGCTCCAATTCATATGCCATAGTACCAATCTTTTGCAACACCTTGTACGTACCATAATAATTTGGTGACAAATTATTATCCTTCTTATCTTGCTTGAGGGACATTTGTTTATATGGTTGTAGCCATAGGAATACCCAGTCACATACATCAAAACTTATTTCACTACGATGTTGATCTTACTGTTGTTTCATTCTATTCTGTGCCAACACGAGGTTATCCTTTAAGATTTGGAGAACTTGTTGTTGATGCTCAATGTGATGTTCCACTACTTGAACCTTAGAATTTTCTCTTAAATATGATGTGATGGATGGTGGCTGATATCCATAAAGTGCCATAAATGGGGTCATTTTTGTTTCAGTATGGAAGGAAGTGTTATACCACCATTCAGCCAGAGGCAACCATTTGACCCATTGTGTCTCTTTATTAGATACAAAGCAACGAATATATCTTTCTTAAAATTTGTTTGCTATCTCAGTTTTCCCATCATATTGAGGATGATAAGATGAGCTATGAGCTAACTGAGTACTAGGACAAGAAAATAATTCAGTCCAAAAATTTCCAGTAAAAATGGGATCTCTGTCACTTATAATAATCTTTGGGTTTCCATGTAGCTTTTGAATTGTTTCCATAAATGCCGTAGAAACTGTACTTGCTTTAAATCGATGTGATAATGCACAAAGGTTTGCGTACTTGGTAAGTCTATCAATTACCACCATGATGACACTCTTTCCCTCAGACTTTCGTAAACTTGTCATAAAATCCATTGAAACCTCCTCCCAACATTGGCTTGGAATGGATAAATGTTGTAATAGACCTGGTGTCTTAATTGTTTCAGCTTTATTTTGTTGGCAAACCAAACATTCCACCACAAAATTTTGAATATCCAATTTAAGGCCATCCCAAAAAAATTCCTTCTTAACCCTGTGGTAAGTTTTTAAAAATCTTGAGTGCCCTTCTAAGGGAGAAGCGTGCAATTCTAGAAGAATATTTTGTTTGAGTTGGGAAATATTACAGAGGTATAAGCGATCTTTGTACCATAACAAATCTTTTTTCTAGGTAAATGTATCGGGTGTACTGAAATCTTGTTGTAACTTTCGAATAAGTTCCCACACTTCCTCGTCATTCTTCCATTCCTCCCTTGCTTCGTTTATCCAATCTGGTTGGGTAATAGAAATGGTGCACAACAATGCTTCCACATCCTCATCCTTTCTTGAGAGTGCATCTTCCACAACATTTTGCTTCCCTTTTTTGTAGATGATTTAAAAGTAACAACCGAACATCTTTGTTCTAAAAAGTATTTAAGGCTATCATGATCTGTTTTTACCATGAAGTGTCTTGCCATTAGGTAGGGTCGCAATTTCTTAAGTGCATGTAGTATTCCCAACATTTCCTTCTCATAAATAGCTTTATGTAAACACTTTCCCTTGATTGTACGACTTTTGAAAGCAATGGGTCTTTCATCTTTCATTAAAACAACACCAATTCCATTTCCTGAAGCATCACATTCCACAATAAAGGTTTTTGTGAAGTCTGGTATAGCTAAGACCAGTGTTGGGCACATTTCCTCTTTAAGATGTTCGAAGGCCTTTGTTGCTTCTGGAGTCCATGAAAATGCATATGTCTTCAACAATGTTGTTAGAGGTGCTACTATTTTCCCATAATTCTTAACAAACTTGTGATAATACCCCGTCAACTCGAGAAATCCTCGCAAATGCTTTATGGATGTGGGGATTTTCCATTCCTTAATGGCTTTAATTTTGCTAGGGTCTACCTTAACTCCTTCATGAGATACAATATGACCCAGATACTCCACCTCTTGTACTCCAAAGGAACATTTGGATCTTTTTGCGTATAATTGTTTCTCCTCCAATAGTTGTAGCACCCTGTCAAAATGTTCAACATGATCCTTCCAAGACTTGTTGTAGATTAGTATTTCATCAAAAAATACTAACACAAATTTTCTAAGGAAGGGTTTGAAAACGGAATTCATCAAACCTTGAAATGTAGAAGGTGCATTGGTAAGGCCAAAAGGCATGAAAAAAAATTCATAGTGACCCTCATGAGTTCTAAATGTTGTCTTCAGAATGTCTTGAGTCTTCATTCTGATTGATGATATCTTGAACGAAGATCTAACTTGGTGAAGTAAATTGATCCATGCAATTCATCCAATAATTCATCAATGATAGGAATGAGAAACTCATCTTTAATAGTGTGCTTGTTGAGATTCATATAATCCGGACACATGTGCCATGATCCATCCTTCTTATGCACCAATACTACTGGAGTAGAGAAAGAACTTTGGCTAGGTTGAATTATACCAGCCTCAAGAATTTCTACAACCATACATTCAATTTCACTCTTTTGGGCATAGGGATATCTGTACGGCTTGATGTTTGGAGGAACACTTCCTGGAATCAAATGAATAGCATGATCATGATCACGAATAGGTGGGATACCTTTGGGAGTCTCGAATACCTTGGAATGATTGTCAAAGGCTTTTTGGAGATCTGGAGAAATAGATGATTTCGATGTGGAAACATCTAGCGAACATAATTGTGCAATTAAACCTAGTTGTTCCTTTTTTAGAAGCTTTGTCATACTGTAGAGCTGATTATCTTTCCCAGTTTCCCTGTAATACCCCTTAATTCAACTTCCTTTCCTTCCGCATAAAATTTCATGAAAAGTTCTTGAAAGTTAAAAGCTATTGCACCCAAGGATTGTAGCCATTGGACTCTTAGTACAACATCAGCACCTCCCATTGGAATGGAAAGCATTGGGCTATTCAATACATATTCTCCCATGGATAGCTTGATATTATGG
>APFE031161563.1:144798-158166 GCA_000404065.3 Pinus taeda | reverse complement strand
TTTTATTATTATTTTATTATGGATCCTCAAACTCAGCTTTTGGAAAAATTTCCCTAGGACCTAGGACTTAGACCCATAAGGGAATTAAAATTTTCTTAACCCTCAAGACACTTTACATCATGACTTTTACAATTTTTACATTTTTAAGGGGGAAAATCCCTTTGACATAGACCCTCACAGACCACCCAATTCTGCGACCAAACATAATCTAGCAGATTAACACACTAGGATTCTCCTAAGACTCTAATGACAAAATTCATTCCGGCTTTCGGGTCAGGTTTGAAGGAAAACTCTGCCGATCATGGATCGTTGAGACGAAAAACCTTCCGGAATGCAGATTATCACTAGAAAATTAGGTCCACCTAGGCAATTTACATACATGACTCAATTCTGCTAAGATTATTTACAATTCAAAATGCAGACTGGGTTTACAACTTAATATGATCAAGGTCGATGATGACTGTCGAATGGCACGGACATGTCGATCAAGCGCTATCCATTTTTGCGAAGAAAAGGGGGTGCACTGCTATGGGTAGTTGACACGCAGCGGTCAACATGGTGATAGAAGAAGAGGTATACATTGAACAACCAGAGGGATTTGAGACACATGAGAAGAAGTCTCATGTATGGAGGTTGAAGAAAGCCTTGTATGCGCTGAAACAGGCACCTAGAGCATGGTATGATCGAATCGATGGCTACTTGCAGAAAATGGGATTTGTCAAGAGTGATGCAGATCCAAATCTCTACTATCTGGTTGTAGAGAATGAGTCGCTAATCTTAGTATTGTATGTGGATGTTCTCTTTTTGATAGAATCATCCAGGCTCATTGGGGACTGCAAGAAGAATCTAGCCACAGAATTCGATATGAATGATTTGGGATGAATGCATTATTTCCTAGGGTTGGAAGTTTGGCAGCAAAAGGGAGAGTTCTTCCTTGGGCAAGGGAGATATGCTATAGAAATGCTGAAGAGATTCAGGATCGAGGACTGTAGACCCATGGCTACTCCAACGATCACCAATTGGAAGAATATTGATGCATCAAAAGACAAGGATGTTGATCCCACCTTATACAGGTAGCTCATAGGGTCCCTAATGTATCTGGTCAATACCAGGCCAGACATTTGTTACACTGTCAATACCCTCAGTCAGTTCATGGTGGAACCGAAGAGGGCACACTGGGTAGCAGCCAAACATGTTCTTAGGTATTTACAGGGAACAGTCGATTATGGACTCTTGTACACCAGGAGTAAGGATATCAGATTGAGTGGATTTACTGATGCAGATTGAGCAGGAAGTTCATTTGATCGGAAAAGTACCTCTGGGTACTGTTTCAACATTGGATCAAGGATGACCTCCTGGTGCAGTAGCAAACAAAAGTCCGTGGCTTTGAGCTCATCTGAGGCATAATATATGGCAGCAAGCATAGCTTCGTGTGAGGCCATATGGCTTAGAAAACTGCTTTTAAACCTATTCCAAAGAAAAATGGAGGCGACCAGCATCATGTGCAATAATCATAGTTGAATCAAGCTCTCTGAGAATCCAATGTTTCATGATCGGTCAAAGCATATTGATATTCGGTGTCACTTTGTCAAAGACTGTGTCCAACGAGGAGTTGTACAGTTTAGCTACACTCCTAAAGGAGAACAGGTGGCAGACATCCTCACCAAGGCCCTTGGAAGAACAAAGTTTGATTATTTCGAGGAAAAGATGGGGGTGATAAAGAATCCATTTCAGTAGCAGAAATGAGGGTGATGTTGTAGTGCGATAGCAGTGAGCAGTAGCATGGTGCAACGTCGCAGAGGGAGTTGCAGTGCAGATGCAGTGTTGGAAGAAAGGACCAGCAACAACACGAATGCAGAGGGAGCTGTCGTATAGATGCAGTAGTGGCAGTGGTAAGACCATGGGCAGTAGTATAGGGTGCAGAGGATGTTGGGCAGGGAGGCCTAACATCAACACAGGGACCTTGGCTGTGGTGATAGTGGGTCATTGTCCCATTGTTGTCACTTAGTCTCGTAGTTGTCCCGTAAGTTTTCTCCCCTTCGGGCCTTGCTAGATTTTGTGGTAACATTTTTGGTGCTATTGCCGAGAAGGAAGTAGATTTGCCTCCTTCTTCAAACATTTGAAGAGGTGATTTCTTTATTGACAATATAGATCCTCTTTTGGCAAGTCCATCGGAAGAACGAAGCCCTTGTTGTTCTTTGAACTTCAAAGTCAATGCTTTTAGGGTGAAGCAAGCATCTCTTAAGGCATTTTGAATACACTCTGGTGACAATTGCACGATTGATATATGTAACCTAATAGAACATCTTATCTTAATGAGATCCTTTCCCTACACATCGCTAGGAATCTGCCTCCTTCTTCAAACATTTGAAGAGGTGATTTCTTTGTTGACAATATAGATCCTCTTTTGGCGACTCCATTGGAAGAACGAAGCCCTTGTTGTTCATTGAACTTCAAAGTCAATGCTTTTAGGGTGAAGCAAGCATCTCTTAAGGCATTTTGAATTCACTCTGGTTACATTTGCACGATTGATATATGTAACCTAATAGAACGTCTTATCTTAATGAGATCCTTTCCCTATACATTGCTAGCATTCCTGGGTATCCGAATAATGTGACATTCAACATGATATTTAGGGTGCCCAATTTGATGGTGATCCATCTTCCGCAGTTGATCTTGTGGCAAGATTCACTAGATATACCTCAAAAGCCAATGTGGTTCATCATGTTCTCATAATGTTGTTCATAAGGTCCCTTCAAGGGCATGACTCATGGTTATATAATTGCAGACCTAGGAGTATTTCATCAATTTAAGTTCTCTTTGATAACTTTATGGAGCATTATCAAACTAAGAAAAGGCTTGCCCAACATTAGATATTGATTTTCAAAAGGAAACCTTCATTGAAAATGAGGAGGATCATGAGGAAGAAGAGGATCTCTTTCTTAATCATCAAGATGAGGTCATTGGTGAAGATATTAAGGGAGATCTTGAATGGGAGCAAGATAAGGAGCTTGATGAAGAGGGTTCCTTAGAAAGTAGAGTTGAAGATAGGCCCATCTTTTTCAAGGACCTTGTCTCTGACATTGTACATATCAAGGACCTTGAGAAAGATGGCCCCATTAACCCCTTAGACGTCGATTTTAGTGATTACTTGCACATTGAAGTAGGGAATGTTGCTTTTTTGTAGCATTGGATGTGCTCTAAGTCTCAAATTTTGCAGGGAGGCTTGGGCACATGTATTCCAAAGAACCCAGAAAGCATTTTGGGAAATTCCACCTAGAGATAGTTTTATTATAAGATGAGGATAAAGCAAAAATGATCTTAGCCATTGTTTAGCTTCTACTCTAGGCCGTTGAGTGTCAACGAGAAGATTATTTAAGGAGGCTTGAGGGTCATTTAGAAAAGCACACTGAGTGAGTTCAAAAGTTTGATTTTCTGAAGTAGAGAAGCTGCTGGGAGAATATGGATAGTGAGCTTATGCAATGAGGGGCAGGGATAGTTGGGTTGGAGTATCTTCTCTAGAGCCCAGGATACACAACAAAGAGGCAGAGACACCAGAAGGAGGCAGTGCAGGACCCAGGAGGGGTTGACACTAAGCCATAAGGGCTCACACACAAGGAGCATGGTCTCCAACAGAAGTCTGAAGTTGCTGAGGGAGCTGACATTTCTGAGCTAGGAGGGCTGGAAACTGCTCCAAAAGAAAAATCGATCCCCAGTTGAGTGCAGGGCCTTAGAGGCTGATGCAGGGCCCACGCAATAGCAACGCAGAAGTAGTCGGGGAACTCAAAGTTTAGTTGCCGGATCAGGCAGAACTTGCCAAGTAGAGTGAGGTAACCTCAAAAATTTCTTCTTCCAGTTTGTTTCTCTGTAACTGGATTGCCGGGAGGGCATCTAGAGTTGTATTAAGAAAACTACTGAATAATAATAAAACCCTCAGATTTGCTGCACCGATTTTCTTGCATTGGGTTTTTCCATGGACATTTGTCCAAAAATATTGTTCTTTGTGTTGTATCTTTCTCCAATGTTCCACCAAGGTTCTAGGATGAGGGGGCGAGGGAGCGAGGGGGCGCGGGAGCGGCCTATGCAAAAGCCCCCCACCATTTTTTAGGAAACGTGGGGGAGCGTCAGGGTCTTAAAAACTTATAAATATAAAATATTATTTATTAATTGAGTCCACTATGACAATTTGGTTTGAATTGAAAAGTTGCAAAGCATGATCATTGATATGAATATCATTATCTAAATTTCTAATATCATATAAAATAATAAATATAAAATTCTAATTTATAATCATACATCAATGATCATGCATTATAACAAAATACAAAGACAACAATACCACCATCTTCAGCATTCTGATAATACACATCAAACCTCAACAATGTCGTTGTAGAAGATCACTGTAGATCTATTCTTCCTGCATCTTTGTTATCAATAAAAGATCTTAATCTCAGAATCTTAACACTTCTGTCCTCTGCAACTTCAACAATATGTTATCAAGGCAACTCTGTTCAGTTCTAGGCCACACTGCTATAATCATTGGTGAGCTTTGCCCATCTGTACATAGTATCAATTACAAGGATATACAAAACAACAATGTTGTGTTATGCTCGTGTGAATTCTATTGTCAATTGTATCCTTGTTGAAGAGTGACTGTTGTGTAGACTCTTGATGGCATAACAAGATGTTAATGCCTCTGTCCATTGATGCACATTTGTGTCTCGAACATTACTCATACTTCTATCATAACTCCAAAAATCTGTAATCTAAACCTGTAGCTTCCATATCTGACAATTTGGCTATATGTATTACAACTTCTGCTCCTTTACTTCGAAACTCTTGTTTAAATTCAAATTAGAATGACCTCAAGGATTACTGTAACTTGGTTATACAGATACTTGTAAGACACCAGTTAGGGTTACTTAGAGAAATAAAAAATACTTCAACGTGATCGGTGTGTCTTTTAGAAAGCAAGCACTGCCACACAAAAGTTAAGTTAATTTGATGTTGAACTTCTTTGCCTTATAATATTTCTTATCGTCACAAACTGAATTCTTCACAAGAGGGAGCCTCTGATGTTGATCATCCATAGTGAATCTTGAAGAGTCGAGCTTTGAGAGAAGCAGAGAAGCGTTGATGAGTAACCACTTCAGGGATGATCTCCTCACAGAATGTGTAGGGTAATATTGAGCAGCAACCACAGATAAATGAATTTGTTTGGATCAAACTCAGAATTTGTCTAATCAGAGGGCCGACAGTTCATAGTGATAGAAATCCTCAAGATCTATCTTCAATTCTGTCTAATATGTGCACTTTAGAATTCCTGCAAATAACCAAATCACATTACCAATGTGATAGCCATATCAAGGGTCCATTCTGCAATTTGCAATGTTCCAACAGATGCCATCGAGGTTCCATGCATGGGAGTGATTAGATCTAGTAATAACAACACACACAGCGCGTGAAGGCTGTGTGTGTTGTTATGTGTTCACCCTGCCGTTTTTATAACATGAAACAACTAAATTCCAAAACCCTACGCTTAGTTTAACTGTTAATTAAAGATTAGTTTTAGGGTTAAGTTAATTAAAATCGTTTTTTTTTTGCATAAACGTGTGCCACGTCCCCCCACGCCCCCCCTCGCCCCTCTCCCCCCTGCCCACGTCCCTCACGTCCCCTTTTTCGGAAACACCCCCTCTGGAAAGGGAAACGGCTCCTTGGCACGCCCCCCTGAGTTTCCTCATTTTTGGGGGCGTGGGGAAATGTCCCCTACTCGTCCCCAAGTCCCCGGAGTGCGGGGGAGTGAGGAAACTAGACCCCTGGGGGGGGCGAGTCCCCGTGGAACATTGTCTTTCTCTATTGTTTTGTTCTTGTTTTGGGCATATTAATTAATTGGTGTACGCTGCAACGTATTAGCTTCAATATTTGTTGTAGGAAACTTCAAATAATTTGGTTCAATAATTAACAAATAGGAGAAGTTTAACAGTTGCTTGATCTAGATTTAAACAAGAACATAACAAATTACAGATATAACCATAAATACGGAGATGTAGCAGAAATAACACTTCATTTCATTAATATCAAATACTAAAATATTCTTACAAACAAAATGGAAATAAGACTAGCTCGGGCGATGGTAGCTTATCTCTGAGAAGATGTGGCTACATGCCTTTAAACTGTGTTACAATGAGGCTCAAAGGCTTATTTATTATTGAGAAACAATGTAAAACCCTAAACATCCAAAAACCCTAATCCTAGGAGATGAAGTGCCAAACTATGGGCCTTGTTTGGGTAAATTTGTACATCAACTTTCCAGGGTTGTAACTTTGGCATACGGTCTCTGTTTGACGCGTACAATACCTTTTTAAAAAGATCTATCTGAGGACTACAACTTTCGAGCGGCCAACATTGGTCTATGGTTCATGTTGGCCCCCGTTTTCCCAAAAAACGTCATTTAGGGCCTCAAAACGGCTCTGAAAGTTCAAGACTCGAAAAACTGCCAAAAATAGTAAATTGTGCTACAAATAAGGAAACTGAATAACTGAAAGAAACAATGGTGGGGTCTAATTGGAATAGGCGGGTGGCCACCAATATCCACCTAGATCATTCCCTCCTCCCCTTAGGAAGCAATGGTCCCCATTGCGTTGAGTTCCTCCATGAGATGAGGAAACTTCTGCTAAACTTGGTCTCTGGTGAGCCACTTGCCCTGGTGAAGGAGTTGGCTTGCTTTGACAACTCAATATAATTGGATCCTTTGTTGTCGTGTGTTCTTGATCTATTGTGGCTTGTTGCACCTAATGTAGGCCTAATGTTGGAGAGGAGAGGCATTGCATTGACCATTGGAGACCCATGGGTATGATATGTGACACCCTATATGGATTTGGGACAAATGAAGCTATTTTGAGGTTGGATTTTTGGGATACTCCTCAAACGATGGATGTTCATCACACATGGATACACTTTCAACCTTATACTCACCATCACATAGCATCTAGAGCCCAAAAAGGGCATGACGTCATTCTTTAGAGGCTTATGGCTCACATGTGTGGGTCTTTTGTGGCATAATTTTACATTGAGCTAGTGGGTTGGCTTGTGACCCAAGGACTTTACTCATTATCAAACCTGTTAAGGGGACTCTTAGGTTAAAATTAGGTGGGTTAGATCTCATATAAATAAAACACCTTGCATCTTAATTCATCATCACTTATGGACTATTTTGATCTTCTTAGAGATTTTGGCCTAGCTCTTGTAGTCTTCTAGTCTTGTGGAGATGGGATCTCTATGGATGGTTTTGCTATCAGAGACTAGTCCTTGTTGTGGAGACGTCACTTTGGGATAATTAAGGATTGTTCATGGATATCTTGTGAGTGTTTTTGTTGAATATCTTTAATGATTATTGCATGCAATATACTTGCTAGGTTTCTCTGTGTTGTTGTGCAATTACATATCTTTATATGAAATTTTGGTGAAATATTGTATGTTTTAATTGGAGAATCACCCCTTGAGAACCTCCTAGAGAGCTTTTCTCTTGATTTTATCTTGTCATAGAGTGATAGCTAGGGTTTTGAAAGCAGAAAACTAAGGTTTTCCCTTTACTTCCTTTTAGGTTTTGATATCTCCATAGTAATTTTTTCCTTAGATTGCATCACCTAAGTACTGACTTCCACATAGATAATCAAACAACCCTACAAATTTTAATTCTCTCTCTCCTCCTCTTTTCAAACCCTAGGGCTAGGGCATAGGGTTAAATTCAACAAAGGGGAAGCCATTGGCTTGTTGAGAGGTTTTGCTTGTGGATTGAACTTAATTGCATCAAAATCTAGACCTTTTCATGGTTGGAATTGCCTCCCTAGGGCTGACATCACAAACCTTAGGCTAATTTTCCATAGGAAATCCTAATCTAGCATCAAGGCTTCAATTTAGGGCTTGTTGAAGGCTTGTGGCTCCTTTTGTTGACATACCTATTTTTCATAAGCCTTTTGTTGGGTCTTATATGCCTTTGTGAGCCATATTGATTGCCTATTGTTATTTTTTGGTAGCATCAAATGTGTTCTAGCCATGAAATTTGGTGGAGAGGCTAAGACACACGAGTTCTAAAGAACCATGAAATCGCTTGGTGAAATTCCTCCTGGATTGTATTTTATTAAATTAATTAATATTTTTAATGGGGTTCTTAAGTCTAAACTTAGGAAAATTAAAGTATTAATGGGTATTAATCAAAATATGGGTGAAAACGTTCAAGAAAGTGGATAAAGTCAAGTTTTTAGTCTTAGCAGTTGATTAGAGACTTAATCTCGGTCATTGAAGTCTCAACGAGAAAAATATAAGGAGGCTTGGGGTTCATTTAGAAACACACTAAGAGAACGAATTGATCTAGAGTTCGAAATTTCTGGGGCTAGGAAGTTGAGAAATTCGAATTAAGTGATCATTCTGCAACAGAGGGGTAGGGATAGTTTAGGAATACTAAGCAGAGAGGCAGAGAGCCCCTTTAGTGGAGGCAACGCAACACTTAGAGGGACTGACGTTGGGCTAGTCTAGGCCCACGCAGGCCTGACGCTGAACCAGGGAGAGCCAGTGCAGAGGAGAAGCTGCCCTCACGCATAAATTCAGAACAATCGGGGAGTTGCTAGAACAGTCGGGGAAGGTTGACGCAAAACCTCCAGGGGGAAACAGAGACAACACAGGGCTGACGTAGGGCCAACGCAGAGATAGTCGGGGTTAGCCAGTTCTGCTGCCGGATTAGTCGAAAATTGCTGGGTAAAGTGAGGTAATCTCACTCAGTTTTCCGCCATTATTATTCTCTCTGTAATTGGATTGTCGGGAGGGCATCCAACATTGTGTTCAGAACCACTGCTTAATAATATAAAACCCTCAAAGTTGCTACATGTTGATTTTGGGTAGCATCGGATGTGCTCTAGCTCCGAATTTTTTTGGAGGGGCTAGAATAAATGAGATCTCCAAGACCTAGAAATTATTTGGAGAAATTCCTCTCGGATTATGAATTATTAAAATAATTGATATTTTTAATGGGGTTCCTAAGTCTAAACATAGCAAAATAAAAATATTAATGGGTATTAATAAAAATATAGGTAAGAAACTTCTAAGTGATGAAGATCAGGTCTAATTTAATATTATTCATTGATTAGGGATTTAATCTTGACCGTTGATTCATCAACAAGAAAAATATACTAGGAGGCTTGAGGGTCAGTTGGAGACACACCATGTGATCAATCAATTCGATTTTCTGGGGCGAGGTTTGCTAAGAAAATTGAACAAGTGATCTGAGTTGCAGTGAGAGGGTTAGAAGCCAAGATTTGGATTGGAAAGGAGTTTCGAGCCAAATAGTACGTGGCAGAGAGGCAACAGTAGCATCAAAGAGGCAGCGCAGAGGCCTATTCAGCCTCGGAGGGGCTCACACAGGGCTAATGCAGGGCAGGAGGGTCTCGTGCAATGGCAGTGCAGAGTATTCGTCAAAAGTCCAAAATTTTGCTAGAGAAGCAAGGTTCTGAGCCGTGATGGCTAAACAACAGTCTTCCAATAGCAAATTGATCCAGCAGAAGGGGTGACATAGTCTTCTGAAGGCAAGACGTTGGCCCACGCAGTGATTGCGTAGGGACTTCGCAGTATCTGCCAGGAGGAGCTAGATTGCTCATTGGATCAACTGTGAATTGAGGAATGAAGTAAACCCTCGTATGTATTTCGTGCTGCCATGATTTTTCTGAAAGGTTAGCCAGTGTGAGAGGCGACCTATTGTACTCAGATTTTGCTTGCTTAATAATAGAAACCCTCTATCTGCTACACCGATTTTCCCACATTGGGTTTTTCCGAGGACGTATTGTCCAAAAAATAAGGGTGTCCCTTGTGTGTTTGTCTCATCTATTGTTTCAGTTTATGATGTGTATGTCAGTGTAGTAGTCTGTAGTAGTGTTTTTCATTGTTTTTTATAATCAAATAACTTATTGAATGAAATAACAAGTAGGAGATGATAAACTAGTGATTGTAGTAGGATTTCTGTTTGTAAAGATTAATAAATTTTCACACTACACTGGTTTTCTCGCATTGGATTTTTCTGGGGACTATTTTGTCCAAAAATAGCAGTGTCTTATGTATCTTGTTCTTTGCTCAATTTCTTGTTTCATGTAATCAAATTAAATTGGTGTACGCTGCAGAAGTAATTTACTTCAGTGTTTTTCAGAAAATAACTTCATAATGTATATTAAAATCAAGTAGAAGAAGTAAATTCAGTTTTGCTGCAGTAGGGGTTCCTTGAGAGTAGGAATTTTTACATGGTATCAGAGGATTGATTTTGAAACAGGAAGAGTAGATCCAACACTGAGCAGAGAGGCCAATAGTTGCATTTGGCAGCAATTTGAATCCCCTTGAAGGGATTGTGCAGTCCTTGTCAGGAAAGCAGAGATTCCGAGGAAATCTCTCTCTGAGAGAATCAATAAAGAGGTACGATTTCCAGTTAGTGAGCTTGTAGAGGCAGAGGGAGTGATGCAGAGCCTCAACGCAGTGCTTGAAAGGTGCAGTTTCTGCCATGGTAGAAATCAGTCAGAAAAGAGCGAAGACACATAGAGGGGGAATATTCTCCTCAGGGGATTTTTCTTGCCAAAAGTACGAATTTTTGACTTCTCGGGCAGCAAACCAATGCTGCGTAGTGACTAGAGGAGTCAGTTCGATAGTTTGGGTGAGATGACATCACATGGGCTCAGAGATGAGGACAGGTTGGAAGGAGCTTCCAACTATGTCATATGGAAGACCAGAATCCTAGATGTTCTAGAAGAGTACGATCTCGAAGCTTATGTCAAGAGTGTTGTGGCTGTTCCTGCGGACAATGATCAGAAGAAGAAGTACAAGGCTGAGCAGGGAAAGGCGAAGAGGTTCATATTCGATGGAGTTCGAGATCATGTGGTCTCACACTTGCAGGGCAAAGATACAGGTCGAGAAATGTGGGAAGCTTTCTCTTCACTCGGAACAACAGAAGATGTACTTAGAACAAAAGTTGCAGCGGACATTGATGCAGAAGGGAGAAAGGGTTAAATACTATCTTCAATGTCTTCAGGACACTAGAGACCAACTTGCTGCAGTGGGGTCTACTCAGTCTACCGCGATGGTAAGGATGACCCTGAATGGAGTCTTGGATGAATGGCAAGTCTTTGTCCAAAGTATATTGGGCAGGGAAAGACTACCTTCATGGGAGGAGATGTGGGCAGCCCTTCAACATGAAGAATTAAAGAGGGATCTGGTTAAGGTCAACCTCAATGGCAGTAGTGCGAGTGGCAGGAAGATCAAGGAGGAGGAGGAGAACGCAGCTCTAACATTAAAGGGACAACAGAAGCAAAAGCGGAAGAAGGACATTTCGAAGGTGAAATGTTTCAGATGTGGCGAGATGGGCCATTTTGCATCCCAGTGTCCTTTAAAGCAAAAGGATAAGGATGAGAAACATGATCCTAAGGTTGCTCCAAAATTGACGAAGATGAGTTTGCCATGAGTGCCCATGCATCTACAAGAGGGAAATGGGGTGATATAGAACTGTTGTCGGGAGGACTACATGTGGGCAGGATCCTTGAGGAACCCACCTCTTGGATCAATTCCTTGGTATGGGAGCTTGAGATTCAATAGTAGTGAGATGGACTTAGTGTTAGATGATGCAGTGGATTGTTTGAAGAGACATGTGTAGTAGCTAGAGACCAGAGACTGATCAGTGCAAAGCAAGGTTGGTAGCGGTGCAGATGGCAAAGTGTAGAAGTCAACAACAACGCAAAAGATTCAGAGGGTCAGAGACTAGTAGCAGCCAGATTCCAACATTCACTTGGTATTATGTTGAACACAGTTAAGTTCAGTAATTTTGGGTGTTTTTCAGTTATTTCTCTCAGCAACTGAATTTCAGTACAGTTGGAAGGAGGACTACATGTGGGTAAGATCCTTGAGGAACCCACCTCTTGGATCAATTCCTTACTATGGGAGCCTGAGATTCAATAGTAGTGAGATGGACTTACTGTCAGATGATTCAGTGGATCATTTGAAGAGACATATGCAGTAGCTAGAAACCAGAGACTGATCAACGCAAAACAAGGTTGGCAGTAGTGCAGATGGGATAGTGCAAAAGTCAGTAGCAGCGCAAAAGATTCAGAGGGTCAGAGACTAGTAGTAGTCAGATTCCAACATTCACATGGTATTATGCTGAACACAGTTAAGTTCAGTAATTTTGGGTGTTTTTCAGTTACTTCTCTCAACAACTGAGTTTTAGTGCAGATGCAGTGTTAGCAGTGCCAGTGCCGACCGCATAGTAGATGCAACATTTGTGAGGGAGCTGTAGTACAGATGTTGCAGTGGCAGTGGCGGTGTCATGTGCAACAGTATAGTAGCAACACAGTGTTGGTGGCAACAACATTGCAAAAGAGAGATGCTTCAGAGACTTAGCAACATGTAGTTGGGCATTGTTGCTAGAGCACATTCCTCGCTAAGAGGGAGTGTTAGTTTTTGGTAGCATCGGATGTGCTCTAACCATTAAAATTGGTGGAGAGGCTAAGGCACATGAGTTCTAAAAAACCCAAAAATCGTTTGGTGAAATTCCACCTGGATTGTATTCTATTAAAATAATTAATATTTTTAATGGGGTTCCTAAGTCTAAACTTAGGAAAATTAAAGTATTAATGGGTATTAATCAAAATATGGGTGAGAATGTTCTAGAAAGCAGACAAAGTCAACTTTATAATCTTAGCCATTGATTAGAGACTTAATCTTGACCATTGAATTCTCAATGAGAAAAGTATAAGGAGGAGGCTTGGGGTTCATTTAGAAATACACCGAGAGAACCAATTGATCTAGAGTTCAAAATTTATGGGACTAGGAAGCTAAGAAATTCAAACTAAGTGATCATTCTAGTTCGGGAATACCAGTGTTACTTGGGAGCGGGAGCGAAAGCGGGGAGCGAGAGCGACATTTTCAGAAGCTCTTTGTTTGGGAGCGAATCCTGGAGCGATTTTTTAAAAATATATATATATTCTATATTTTTTATATTTTGATACATATATGTCAACAAAAACATGTAGAATGATGAATTAGTTATAAAAAACATAAAAAAACATAGAATCATTGAACCATCAACCATATAACATCAATCATCTAGAAGTTATAATCTTGATTCTTCATCAACCACGTCCACAAGTTAGTAACGTACAACATATTGAGTCTCGTAGTCGTGAATCATGATTCATCAATCTTAAAGTTTCAACTTCAAGCTTTCAAATATGAAAATTCAATATATAAAATTTATCATCATTGATCACCAAAGTTGTACTTGTAAGCTAAGTTTAACCATTACAAGAAATAATATCTAACATGAAATGAAATGTTATAAAATGA
>APFE031161563.1:108677-142277 GCA_000404065.3 Pinus taeda | reverse complement strand
TGACCCTGTGCCTCCATATCCACTGCCTTTGGAGGATGCTGAAGGAGTTCTTTGTGCTTGTGATTGTGAGCTTGGTTCAAAGAAACCCCTTGATTTTTTAGATTTGTATTGGGCTTCCTCCTCTTCCCTTATGTATTTGGCTCTATATGTTGCTAACACAGCTGCACAAGTTTTGATTCCTATTTGTTTATCTCCATCCCATGGCCTTTTCCTGCAGAGGTGTTTTCTGGCACGGGTGTATGAACCTGTGTAATTATTGTTGCAATGGGGGCAATGAAAGTTAGTGGTTCCACCCCCTTCCCTGCTTCAGGCCTGTTAACATATTTCCACAATGGGGTTTGTTCTTGTTTAGTTTTTTGAGAGTCATGTTCACCCTCCTCCAGCTCCTCACCGGGGTTTTCATCAAATCCACTTTGTCCCCCTTCTTCATCCCCCTCTTCATTTTGACCCCTCCTTTTCCTACTCTCCAGCACCATAATAACCAGAAAAGGGACCAAGAAGAAGAAAATGCCAAGAAATATAACTAGGTCCATGATGTTTGAAATTTGAAGTTTTGAATCTGTAAAATTTAATGGGAATGGGAATGAAAAAATTAAAAATGTATTTAGTTTTACTATTTACTATTTATTAATTTTATTTATTTAGATTCATGATTTATCATTCTATAATCTAAAAATAAGCTATAACTTTACTAACCTACTAATTATAAGTTCCTAACCTCCTTGCAGTTTTGCTCCTTGCTCCTCGGTGCTCGCTCCTCGCTCCTCTTCGCTCCTTTGCACAATCTCCTTGGCTCTCCTCCAATCTTTCAAGTCACAATGAACTAAAAATGCCCCCCAAGCCCTTGTAAAACCAAAAAAAAATTTAAAACAATTTTTTTTTGGCGTCCAATTTTTTTTTGGCGCTCCCTGATCGCTCCCGGGCTTTAATTTTCGCTCCCGGAGCGACGCTCCCGAAGTCGCTCCCTGTTTTGGTAGGGAGCGCAAATTTTTTTATTGGGAGCGCGCTCTTGACCCGCTCCCAACTTGCTCCCACCTGAAGCGTGGATTGGGAGCGGGTTCGAGGGGGGCGCTCCCCCGTAACTCTGGGGAATACTAAGCAGAGAGGTGGAGAGCCACTAGAGGAGGCAGCGCAACACCTAGAGGGACTGAATTGGGCGAGTCTGGGCCCACGCAGGCCTGATGTTGAACCAAGGAGAGCCAATGCAGAGGAGATGTTGCGCTCACTTAGAAATTCGAAACTGTTGGGGAGCTGCCGGAACAACCGAGGAAGGTTGACGCAAAAACTCCAGGAGGCAATAGAGATAGAGTAGGGCTGACGCAGGGCCAGTGTAGAGATAGTCAGGGTTAGCCAGTTCTGCTGCCGAATCAGTCGGAAACTGCCGGGTAAAGTGAGGTAATCTCACTCAGTTTTCCACCATTATATTTCTCTCTGTAAATGGATAGCCAAGAGGGAATCCAACATTGTATTCAAAACTACTACTTAATAATATAAAACCCTCAAAGCTGCTGCACCTGTTTCCCTGCATTGGGTTTTTCTGGGGACTATTTTGTCCAAAAATAACGGTGTCCTATATATCTTGTTCTTTGCTCAGTTTCTTGTTTCATGTAATCAAATTAAATTGGCGTAGGCTGCGAAGGTAATTTACTTGAATATGTTTCAAAAAATAACTTGATAATGTATATTAAAATCAAGTAGGAGAAGTAAATTCAGTTTTGCTGCAGTAGGGGTTCCTTGAGAGTAGGAATTTTCACACCTATTTCTCAAACCCTAGGCTATATATAGGTCTCTTGAAGAGCACACAATTCCTTGTCTGATTGAATTGTTGCCTTGTCCTTAGTTTGAGCGCCCTTCTTGATCTTATCGACCTCAATGTTGTCCCTTGGCCTAGTTCTTGTCTTGTGAGGCCTCTCACAAGACCTCTTAGATTTTCAGGCAACATGTCCCATTATTAACATCTGTGAAAAATAAAGGAATACAAGATTTATCAAGAGTGCATAAAACTATCCACTGAGAAAGTGAAGTTCTTTCACAGGCAATTCACCAGAAAAAGCCAAAGAAATTGTCCTGGGGGATTTTGCCAGATATTACCCTTATAGAACTTACTACCTTGAAGGAATGAAAACCGTCTTAAGCAGTCGATTGAAATTTAACAGGTAGCACCCTTATACATATAAACATATCTAAACAAATTATGGTGTGAGTGGACAGAGTGCAGACCTTCGTTTTCTGCATGTTTAGGACAGATTAGAGTTTATCCTGGGAAGCACAAGCTTTCAGATTCTTTTGACCCTGTGTTCAAACTCTGCACGTATGAAAAGGGCCAAAAGCTTTGCCAATCACACAACAGGTTTAAAGTAAAAAGTTCCATGTTGATGTGTTGCAAAGTATACCAAACTGATCTAACAAAGCCTTTGTTTCTAGTTCTGTTATAGTTTTGGCTATGTTCTGCATAGTCTGCACACTTAAAGTTACAATATACCATTAATGTACAAGCAGTGCATGCGTAATGCTTGTAATGAACTAAATTGTTGGATGTCCTGTCTCACTATGGTTTTTTTACTCTTTGAGCTGTAATGATTGACACACTTTACGATTATTTATCACACCCTTCTCAGAATTGAAGCAGGTCACATTAGATTGTACTGGGAAATGAAAATTCTGAATCTGGATTTTGCATGCTTTGCAGCCTAACAAGATTTGTTAAATTTGCAATGACTGCATCCATCATTATCAACATTTTTGGGGTTGGTTCCCAGGGATTAATATCATCAGGTTTTTTTTGGTAATAGTTGCTTTTGTGTTACAGTTAAAATACCAGCTTAGATCCATCTTAACTCCGGAGTTACCAAGCGCCGAGAGGGATCAAATCTCTTGAGATGGAAATATCTTAAGGTACAAAGGGATTTGATCCCTCTTGATGCTTGGTAGATCTGGAGTTAAGATTGATCTAGGCTAGTTATTTTAATTTATAAGTTTAAATGGATCTTAACTTATAGCAACTACCTATATGTTATATATTTTAATGTGATATGTATATTATGAATTTCTTTTGTGTAAAAAATTATTCGTAATTTTATTAATAAATACAAAATTACAAAATTAAAATATCACAAACTGAATTTTATTATTATTAAGTTTTTACAGGCACTACCACATCTCCCCCATACTAGGCTCTTTATTACTTTTAACCTTTTATTATTATTTAATTGAGCTGACATGTAAATGTTTACAAATCCTCATCTTATAAATTGAACATATTAATATAAATTAAACATATTGAGCCGACATGTAAAAATGTTGACAGTTTCTTACATTACATCTACACATCTACCCTATACTGTGTTGTAGAGCACCTCTCCCCTATACTGTGTTGTAGAGCACCTCTCGGTGCAATAAACCTGACCACATTAATTTGTCATTATGGGCTTCATAATGATTCAGAAAAGAACCAACACCATTAGTAAAACTTACCCGAACATAACTGAGTGATCTTGCTTGTGTCAGAAGATATTTGCTAAAGTAATATAGTTTTAACTTACAATTTTGTGGTCAACAGATCCTACGTGTACTTAAAAGATAGTGGTATAAACATTATTCTTTTTCCATTTCCTGTTCAGCAGCATGTGCAGATTTCTTACAAATTAATGTTGTAATTATGCAGAATGTATGGGCAAAAAAGAGCCCGCGCAGTCGCATAGCCTATCAAGTGAGGAGGTTGATTACCTTCACTTGCAAGTCTGTAGTAAGTAATTCTTACACTTTCTCAGGAAGTAATCAGAATGTTCATCTTCTGTTATCGCTTATTGATTTTGTTGTGCAGCTTTGTATCACCAATTGTACCTCCTGGTCCGATTGACCTATCTTGGTGCTCATTATCTTATCTAAGCCATGGTTGTTGCATCCTGCAGAATCTATGTTATGGAAAGATTCCTAATAGGAGCATAGACCATCCACCACGAAGTCTAAAAAATCGACATCACATATCTCATTTAAAAAAAGCAGGGGGAAGAAACAGTAGGGCTATCAAAATGGTGAGAACCCAACCGATTAAAGTTTTTAAACTACAAAATTTTCCTACATGGGGTGGAAAGAAAAGAAGAATGTTGTCCTCCCATAAAACTCTCCAAAGTTTCAACTCGATGCATTGTAGATTTGATAATACTTTTGTTAAGCAGTTAATGAGATATCTTGACCCAATGGTAAGAGAAGGTACTGCCAGACATAATTATCTATCAGAAATTCAAGCTAAAGCTACCAATGAGAGAGAGATGGACACATCTCTCAACCTAAGCATAAAAGCAAGTACTACCAGGCAGACTCATTTATCAGAGAATCGAGTTAAAGCTGGTAATGAGAGGGAGATGGATACATCTCTTGACCTATGCATAAGAACAGGTACCCCAAGGCAGACTTATTTGTCAGAAAGTCAATCTAAAGCTGGTAATGAGAAAGAGTTGGATGCTTTTGCTGAAGAAAGAATTTCCAGGGAAGGGGTCTTGTCCCACCTAGTAGAAATTCAGAATACAGAGAAGGAGAGTTCAATCATTCGAAGAGATGTCATGGAAATGCCAGATACCCCACCGCAGCCAATCACAAGAAAGAGGAAGTCAGACTGTGTTGATGTCTCATCACAAAGTCCCACTACACACAGATTGTTTGTCGATATCCGCAATACAAACAGTTTGCAAACAGGGACATATCTATGGAATTGTGATGACAGTACATTAACGTGTCAAGGCCCTGAGTCAATTTATCCTTATGAAGAAATAGCTCCTAATCAACAACTTGTCATTGATATTTCTCCTAAGGCTCCCTTTGAGCCACATATTGATCTGTTGAAAACATCAACAAATCTTATTAATGATAATGTCGAGCTTGCTTCCATAGGCTGTTTTGTAAATGACAAAGCTCTCCATTTACTCAGCGAGGATGTTGAAATTGCTACCATAAATAAAGGTAATGCTCTTAATCTGTGTGCACTTATATTGTAGAAGAGATTTCAGCAATTGTAATAAAGATCAAATTGCTAGAATTTTGGTCTTATATATTGTATTGTGGACATCTGCAGAGCCGTCTCCTGTTAATACACTTGTGGTCATGGCCTGCCCCAACGAATCAGAGCCAAAAGGTTTGCCAACAATTGATGCCTCACTGGCTCCATTGACTCCAGAAAAGAATACTTTGAATGTAGTACACTTTGGAAACACAGCATTAAGTTCAAATTCATGTGAAAGAGGTGAGCACTCAAAGGATAAGCAGCTCGATTTACTCCCTTTAGAGCTTTCCTTAGCTCCAGCTTCACAATCTCTTGGAGCTACTGAGGCATCCAAAGATGGAGCTCTTCCTCCGGCTGTTAATTCATCAGTGGCAACATTTCATTCACAATCTAAAAATGGCTTGCCAACTATTGAACAAAAAGAAGATGGTGGTGACCTTATTGACTTAAATAAAGGCCCTCACTGTAAACCAAAGAGAAGAAAACATAGGCCAAAAGTTATAAAGGAAGGAGGTCATGTCAAAAAGTCAAAGGTAAAGAATCAAGTGCATAAAACTGCCCATGGTAAGCTTTCGGAGGGGTGCAATTCTAAAGGTAAGCGGCGTCGAGCAACAACTGCAAGCTTTCCTAAAGAAAGTTTAGTAGAGATCCAAGTAAATGAATCTGAATCTTATTTGAGATCAAAGCTTCATCAATCTCTGAACTCAAATAATGATGAGCTGCTGAAACCAATTCAGCGAACTGAATCTTCTCAACCAATAAATGAAGTAATCTATCCTGCACACCAGGAGTTACTTGGTTCTGCAAAACCTTCAAGACCTCAAAGTGGTGTGTATGGTTGGGAGGGCGATTTGACTCTGTTAGACCAGTGTAATGATGGAGAACTGAATTCTGAGTTTGCCAAGGAACAACCATCTGTGTTACAGGTTCCAGCGAACGAGTCTGTTGTGAGATTTGGGAAATATGTTGGAAGAGTGCTTGAAGGATTATCAAGAGTATCTGGGAAGAGGAGATCTTCCAGATTAAAAGCTCTTGCACGAAAAAAGAAACCTAGTACTGCAAAAAGGGGCATGTACAATGAGGAAAGAGCTGATTCCCTCACATCACAAATAATGCTTTCTAATGTCTTAATAAATGTTAAGAGAAAAAAGCGGAAAGGAAAGAAACCTGTTAGTGATTTTGAGAATTTAGACCCAGCTGTTCAATGCAATGCTAGCTTAGAAGTGCCAGACAACTCAGGTGCTGTTACTGATTGTTGGCATGATACTGCAGTTTGTTACCTATTATCAAGCCAGCTTAATTCCAATTGCAATGGACGGGGTTTTTGTTGCCAGAGCCAACATCTATGTGAGAGTCATCCTCAAGAACAAGGACAGTTGATTGTTCATCAAAATATTGTTCAAGCCTGCCAAAGCAGCAACCCTCTACTGGGGATTGAAACTTCCAGTTTATCTTGTCAGTCATATAAATCTTTCAAGGATCCAGTAGATGAAATCCAGGAGAGATTACAGCTTCTGAGTCTTAACGAGATGCATGAGTGCAGTGTAAGTGAGAGACAGGAGACAAGCCCTTTTGAAACAAAGGACAAAACTGTCCCAGGTGAAGAATGCCGTGATTTGGTCCTATACGAAGGCTCTTTTGATCCATTGAAAAAGAGGAAGATTCGGCCAAGAGTGGTTTTGGATTCAGAAACAATCAGAGTTTGGAATTTGTTGATGGGAAAGAGAGTGATTGAAGCAAACAATACAGATGATCCAGAAGACAAAGAAAGACACTGGGAAATGGAAAGGCACATTTTTAAAGAACGGGCTCAAAATTTCATAATTTGCATGCGTCAAGTACAAGGTATTTGATTTTCAAATTTTTGTTTTGCGGAGTATGTTATTTTCCTTGGTGTATTTCTTGAGGGTTTTGTTTTGTATTTCTTGTGTGTTTCCTTTTAGTATTTACTGTTATTAGCAGTCTCTTCATATGTGTAGTAGTTTTCAGTTGGGAACCCCCACTTAGGGAACAGATGCTTATATTTTAGCATTTACCAGAAGCAAATATTTATTTGTTTGAATTCAAGATGAGGATGATTTGAACTTCCATAAATTGTTAGTGCAGGAGATCGTCAATTTTCACAGTGGAAAGGATCAGTCGTGGACTCTGTTGTTGGGGCATTCCTTACTCAAAATGTATCTGATCATCTTTCAAGGTATTTAGAGATATTCCCAGTTGAAGTTTCAATCCTCTTGAGAGATGAGTTGTTTGTATTTGCCTATCCAAATCTGGATGGAATTTTACAAACTGTTTTTTCAATTTTGGAGCACTCTTATCTTTTATGTTTGGTGCCTGAGTTTTTCCTAGAAACACTTTTGAAGTTGAATTGCAAAGCATTATCTTGCACATTGATTGGGAATGCATCCGTTTCAAAGTAACCTCAGAAGCATTAATGCCTTTTGCAGTTCAGCATTTATATCGCTTGCTTCACGGTTCCCTCATATTGAAAACACTGAAGTTGCTCCATATGATGGCAAGGAATCGGAGAGATTCATGCCAAAGGACGCATTTTGCCGGACTGCAAATGAAATGATATCAATTGGCGATGAAGTAAACCATGAACACTGTTCTACCTATTATGATGTAAGCCATGGCGTGGATTGCCACAACAGGGCCTTGTCATATCCAAAAGCAGGGCCTTTGGATGGAGCCAAAATTAGCGTTGGTTTTCTTGACAAATACTGTGTTGATTATGGTGAATATAATGATTCTTCAGAATCGATTATATATGATTTCCTTGAGAATTTTTCTCAAGAGGGGTGTCATACTGGTGATGTCTTGCCCAGTGAAGGTGAAATCTCAATCCCAGCAGATAATCAAGAGCTAGAGGAGTTGAAATTGAATTTGACCCTAAAATCCACCTCGGAGGATTGTTCTGCACCTGATAATTTGAGCTTGAAGGTGACAAAAGATGAGATAAAGAACAAGAAAATTGGTCACAAGAAAGTTTCTGTCAGTAAAATAAGTGGTATTGCTAGAGCAAATATTGAAATGGGCCAGGGAAAGAGCAAGAACAAATTTGATTGGGAAACTATATCGAAGAATACAAACGTAGAAGATTGTAGATTAAAACGAGAAAGGGACTCAAATACCAAGGATGCTGTGAATTGGGATGCAGTCAGATTTGCTGATCTTGAAGATATTGCAGATGCCATCAAGGAGCGAGGGATGAACAATGTTCTTGCAGGGAGAATAAAAGTAAGTTCACTAGCCTTCTATGTTGCAAACTCAAGATCTTTAGGATATTACCTTTTGTTTTATTTACATATGAACAAACATAGCTGGCCCGTGAAGTATAACTCGGGATATTATGCTCCATTTTTCACATGCATCCAATGACATGATGGCTTTGTTAGCTTTGACTATTTAGTGTTTTGACCTTCTAGTAGAAAGGATTCAGTCTTTTTTCTATCCAAGATATTTATACAAGGATATGGAGGTTGGAAATTTGTTATTATGTAGCAGCAGATGAATGGAACCTAGTCAGATAGGAGCCCACACTGAAATCAGTTCAGCATATCTTCTAATTAAATCTACATATGGTATAACCTCCATTTAAGTCTTCTTGCCTCAAAATATAATAGGCCTTGTGAGGGTAGTTCACAAGACAAGAGCTAGAGCAAGGGACAACAATATGAGGTGTGGCCCACTATCACCACAATGACTACCTCCTGCTCTTTTTGTGGACTTTCACCACTAGGGAGACTTCCTTGTAGTAGGTCACCTAAAGGATTTATCAACAACAAGGGGGAAGGTGACAAAATAGGTTTTAGGAGGAAAACTCTAGCTAAGAACAAGGCTTAGCTAGCACGACAAGGCAATTCACATCCTCCAGTATGCTTAATTAGGGCACAATGTGACCTAGGGCTTGAGAAATAGCAAGGAAAAAGGATCAAACCAAGGTCACAAGGCCAAGAAAAGGCTTCGAATCAATGTATACCTTTGATTTTTGGAACAAGAAACCTTGAATAAGTCCCAAGTTGAAGCCTAGGGAAAACTAGGGCTTTTCTAAGGAAAAATCTACCTAGGGCACAAGACATTAGTCCTAACATGGATGGATTAGCCACTCAAAGGAGTTGTTTTGAGGTAACCACCTTTTGGATAAGTGTCGAATCCACCCAAAGGCTAACAACTTCAACCCTAGTTGAGTTTCGTGCACTAGCCCTAGTTAGCGACTCATCCTTGAGGGTCCAAAATCAGATTTTAGAGGAGAAGAGATTTTAGCGTAAGTCTTATGGATGACCAACAAAGTGACTAAGGCTAGTGCCTCAGCCTTAGGTGATGGAGTCTATGGGGATGTAATTTTTGCTAGATCTTGGCAAGGAGTAAGGGAATAATGAAATCCTAGATTTCAAAACCCTAGCTACCACTCCATTGAGAGAGGAAACTCAATGGGGAGAGCTAGTTGAAAGATTCACCCATGGGATTGTCTTTCACATTTTATAAGTTAGTAATGCATGTAATACTATCATCTAAAGTCGATAGAATGATTTTCAACAATAACAAGCACCATGGAAACCCTAGATAATTAACCATTCCATACATTAGACTCAAAAAGCAAAGATTTCTCAAATCCAAGGTACACTTACAAGATTGAATGCATGAACAAGCATTTATTGCTCCAAAATGCCATCTCCAAAGTGAAAGAAATAGCTCCAATAGCAAAAATCCACCATAGATCACATCTCCACAAGATACAGGGTAGGCCGAAATTCTCCAAGAGGGCCAAAATAGTCACAAAGTGATGATGGACAAAGAAATGAACTTATCCTCTGTTTATATTAGGATTAGGACAAGCAATCATGCCTAATAAAGCCCTTAAAACAAGTTTGATCCTTAAATGTACTTTGGTTACAAGCCAACCAATTAGCTAACAACAAAATGAGCCTAATTTTCCCACACGTGTGAGCCGTAGCTTGCTTTATTACTGAGGTCATGCCTAATTTAGGCTCCAAATGCAATGCTTTTATGAATAAATATATAGGAAATAATGTAAATGATAATAATTAATAATGATTAGTTAATTAGTAATTAGGTTGAAGAGTCATGTCTAATGAGACATGACTCTCCATGAAGAGGCACCTGCATAGTATATAAGCAGACCTCTCACTCTCATTTGTATCATCATTCTTATTCATATAATTTAATATATATTCTTGTATCTAAATTGAGACCTTTATAGTCCAAGTCTTCTGGAGTAATTAATCTAAAGAAGGAACTTTGTTCGCTTCATTTGGTATCGGAGTTGTTTGATCCTCTAGCTGCTTAACCGCTGGACAGAGCCACGTTCTTCGATCACCGGCCTTTGGCCATCAATCGTTATCAACCTTGTTGCTTTCGTAATTGAAGCATTTCGCTACACATTGGGAGATTCTCCATTTTTTGTCAGGCCCTTAGCCATTTGCTTAAAAAAAATAAAAAATAAAAAAAGAAATATATATATATATTAAAAAAATGGGGAAAAGAGTATATATTAGAAAAAGAGCAAATATTAAATTCAAAAAAATAATTTGAAAAAGCAAAGGTATATATGTAAAAAGCTATGTTACACGGGAACTGCTCCAAGAGTTGGGAAACCCATTCCAATGGTTCCCGCGCTCCCAGGAGCTTTGGAACCGTATGGGAATGTTCCCTTTTTAGTGGGAGCTGCAATAGGAGCTTGGGAAAGTTCCGGGAGCTTTGAAGGCTATTTTTTTTGGAGTTTCAGCGATCCTTGGGGTTGGGGAATACAAAGTCTGTAGAGAAATTCGCTGAACTACCCACAAAACATGAGCCTAAGTTGACATCTCCGCAGGAAGAAAGGCCAAAGACATCCTTAACACTCATATCCTTAATTGAGAAACTGGAGCAATCTCTTGATGGGTTAAGGAAGCGTGTGGCACCTCGATGTAAGGGCAATATTTGGGATGTCATGCTGATGAGTATTTCTTTTGTTGTTTATGTATATATATCGCAGAAGATTGTGTGTGCAAATTATATGTGGCAGTCAATGCTTAAACATTAGAGTTGCTTTACTTTTTCTCTTAAGAATAACTAGAGAAACATATGTAAAACTGTTCTTTTGTATTTTTAAGCCAGATTGTTTCAAAGACTCGTCATGTGTCATAATGAACATGATATTTTAATATTTTATATATATAAAAGGGAGAAACTCAGTGAGAGAGACACCCAAAGAATATATTTATATATAAGAAAGATGATATATTTATTATTTATATATTTGAATTGATTTTAATATTTGAATATTTTGATTCAATATATATATAATATATAATATTTTTTTTGTATTTAGCTTTGGTGGGACTCTCCAATTTTCATGTCCATTACATTACGACTACGGGGGAAGGGTAGCCCAAGATTTGAACCCAACGACTTCCGGTTCGGTGAGAACTTCATTTCCGATCGGCCACTGCCACTCTTGCGCTACCTCATGCCGACTTGATTCACATATTACTTTTGATTATTATTAAATTATATAATTACAAATTTTTTTTTTTTTTTTTTTTAAATTTTTTTTAAACCATTTTTACATTTTTTATTATATAATATTACTCATCCAGATTAGCCGTTTCCTGTAAATTTTGGGGAAACCTCTAGCCATTCCTGACACCCGTACCCAAGTTCCCAACGTTCCGACATTCCAGAAACTCATGCAACATAGGTAAAAAGTTAAATATATATAAAATAAAAAGGAAGAGGGTAACCATCATCTTGGTTGAGCCCCCTTGACAGTCGCCGCACGCAACCAATATCTTGTGAACCACACCTACAACCGCAATCCACAGGGTATTGACCAAATCTGCCGTCGTGTAGTGCCCGACCAATATCACAATTGTCTGCTTCATTTGGTATCACACCAACCTGTAGCCACTTCTTCCACACCGGCCGTGGACTGCAAACCACATGCAATGAGCAGCATAGTCGACTGACCATTTCTCCACCGTGGATTGGCTACTGCAAACACAACGTAACCCGTCAATTCTGTTGCATAGCCACCACACCATACTTCCAACATCCACTAAAAATTCCGCTCGGTTCTGACTGCCCCAACGCCCTTTTTCGCTAATCTACAAACTGTTCACCTGTCAACACCTTCGTGTACCTCGCGCTTAGTCTGCCCATTTGTCGTTTTGTTGACTCCGTCATCCACTGTTTTCATTGACCCCCAAACCATCATGCCATTCACATCCTATCTCATGCCTTCTTATTTTATGCATAGGTTATATAAGCCACCATTACATTACGTTGTGTTAACTATTATATATTATAAAGTTTTATAATTATTAATTATATAGTTATAATTATATAATTAATTTACAATATATATATATTTATTTAAAAATTTAAAACTTTGGCAGGACTCAATTTGAGGGAATATATATTTTAGATAAAGTTGATAAAAGGAGTATTTAAAAAGCTAATAAAAAGAAAGGGAGATAAAATAAGTGAAGAAAAAACAAAAAGATGACGTCCACCAAAAGCAGTGGTTTTTTTTCAAAAATGTTTGTTTTTTCCAGAGGGATATTCTAATTGTCAAGAGCCATTCCGAAATCAAAATGTGGTTTGCACAAAATGTTACAAAACTTTTTACCTTATTCGAATCTCTAAGTGATGCACAAAAACAATGAATTGCAAGAGATATAGGACAATTAATGGCAATATATAAGCGACAACATGCTAATTTTAATAAGTAAATGAAGAAAACCGAATCCACATTGCAAGTTGAAAGCCCATCATCACTCCTAAAAAATGATGTAATCCATTGTACCAAGAAATCGTAGCTAGAAGATTAAGAGAGGAAAAATAACCAAACTTCGGCAAGACAAAGAAAGCAATACAACATGAACATAAAAATCTTATGGATATGCATTACAAGGAAGTAATGGAAAAGGATGAAGAAATCTCTTGCCTCAAGGACCACGTCGACAAATTACTTGCACAAGTGAAGAAGACTAAGGTCACAAAGAAAGAACTCATGAAGCACTTAACAAAACAAGAAAAGGAAACTTTACGTTTAAAAAACCTTAATAAAAATTTATTAGAACAAATTAGAGATCTAAAAGATGAAAAACTTAAAAAGTGAAAACATTGAAAATAAGGTTGAATCAGAAACCAAAGAGATTTTACGTCTAAGGAATCATAACCAAAACCTCCTTACACAAATAAAGAAGCTTAAATGTGATAAGACGTCACTTAAAGACAAGTTAGAGAAACTTATTCAAGAAGTATTGAAGTCTCCAGATGTAACAGCCCAAGTTGGAAGATAAGAGAATTAATACCGAACCAGCTAATAGTAGAACTCAAGAAGAGGATCAATTAGTGAAAGGAAAAACACATTCACATGGTACAATCCAGATGATGAAAATTCCAAACAAAGATTATGTACCTAACTCAAAAACCGTAGTACCAAAAGGAAATCAAAAAATTTCCACACCTAATAAGTGAAAGTCAAAGCAAAAAGGTTCCCTATCGACATCAAAATCGTGAGAGTAGACAACTCAACCAAGCTACATATCGGGACCATACAAAATAGAAACAACAAACTGATGTTCCAAAGAATAATGATGTAACCTCAATCTAGTCCTATTATGACAAGTCGTTACAAAATTCCAATGATCATAATATTCCACAGAAGATTAATCTAGGATGGTCTGATCCCTACTGAGTGCGACAATTTTGTTTGTCACTTAGAAGATCATATCAAATTGTATCGACGAAGATGACTGTTCCGAGATGAGAAGGCATTCGAAACCGAAAAAGAGATCAAGCCTTTTTCATCGACAAGCTTTGAGGACAAAGCTTTTTGAGGAGGAAGGCAATGTTATGAATAAATATATAGGAAATAATGTAAATGATAATAATTAATAATGATTAGTTAATTAGTAATTAGGTTGAAGAGTCATGTCTAAATGAGACATGACTCTCCATGAAGAGGCACCTGCATAGTATATAAACAGACCTCTCACTCTCATTTGTATCATCATTCTTATTCATACAATTTAATATATATTCCAAGTCTTCCGAGTAATTAATCTGAAGAAGGAACTTTGTTCCCTTCACATGCCAAAGTGCAATGAGGTGTCCAAATGTGTGTAGATGCCTGTATGATCCAAAATTTGAGGGTTGGCCCTCAAATTCACCTCAATATATTTTGTGGGTTCCTAAGATCCAATTGGGATGCCATAAAATGGTCTCCATGTGTCTCCATCTGTTTAAACAAGTTGTCCTTTTCTCTAGCGTTAGGGCTTCCTCTGATGTAACAAGCCCTCATTAATCTCTCAGTGTGAGACCATCCTCAATTGGGCTTTGAATCAACTTCTGGCAATCAAGTTGTGTCAAGGCTAGCCTCGGGGCATCCTGGGTCCAATGGTGTCATCGTGAAGAATCCTCAAATTTGGGTCAAGGTCAACCAATGAACTGGGTCCTAGAGGTGTTCTAGGACATGTATCATTTGATAATGTTGCTAGGGGCTTTAGACTTTCAACTCTTCACATTTTTGGGCCTATGTACTCCTCTGAAGAACCTGGGAACATTTGGAGTGGGTGCCCAAGGCTATTGAACCACCTAAGAACAACATGGATTCTAGTGAAAGCAACTAGTCGTTAGAGACCAAGATCAATAATGCATCTAAGTGAACCAAACTTGAATGTCAAGGGCAATTTAATAGTTCAAACAAGGATCCCTTTCAAAAATCAGGACCAACATCTCATAAAGGTGATTTCTCCCTAGGTAGGGGTGGGTATGTTGAAGAACCTAGGGAAAATTAGATATTATAGGATTCTTCTAGACTTGATAACAATTTGTGAAGCACTTTTTCAATTTTCTTGTTAGCTTGATCTTCTCTTATTATTAGTGTATGTGTGTTTACTTCATCAAATTGCTACTAAAACATAAGAAACAAGAACACAAGTTATTGGCACTCTGCTAGGGCAAAACCTCTCTCTCTCACAGAGGAAAACCCTTTCGTAAATTTCTCTTATTGAAGCTTCTAGATCAATGCCAAACCCTAGACCCTTGACAAGAATATCCTCCAAGCACAAGTCAAGTCCTTCCTTCCTCTGACACTTTGTTTCTTGGCACTTCGTCCTCCTTCTTCCGACACTTCGTTTCCCGACACTTAGTCCTCCTTCATCTTTTGGAAATTGGTGATAGACCTTGTTATGTGAGCTCTAGAAGAGATACTTTATCTTTGATCCTTAGTGAGGTCCTTCACTTATGGAGATGCCTTCCTTATCTTGACCAACCGAGCACCTTCTTGATGTGTAGTTGCAGACTTGATATGACAACATTGCAGCCCTAGTTTCTCGCATGTGTGGGAGGCTTCCTTGTGTATTTGACTCCTTTTACCTTCGCTTGGGAGAGCCTCTTCTTTGCTTGAGTAGGAGACCTTATAGGCCTAAGTTTCTAGCCCAAACAAAGAGAAATATATGATTGTGATATTGCTGCTATAGTGACTGCACACTGCCCTTCTTTTCTCGCACGTGTGACTGTAATTCACCCTTAAATCAGCCCTCTAAACTTTGGTTTAGTCTCCTCCTTCGCTGCACTATAGGCTCCTTATGCTCGACTTCTCTCACCCTTTTCTCGGCTATGTTCTACTTTGATTTTAGAGGTAGTTGTTGCTTGTTGTTAGGTTCCTTATGATCGACTTCTCTCACCCTTTTCTTGGCTATCTTCTTCGCTGATTTCAAAGGTAGTTGTTGCTTATCGTTGGAGGAGTGGACAACCTCTATATATAGAGTACTCCCCCTCCTTTAGGCCGACTTGAGGTCGATTTGACTTTTCCACTTCGCTTTTGCTTCTTTGGTGATGCCATTGCATGGAGAGGACTTGTGACTCTGCTTTGAGGGATATACATGGTGTAACATGCCCTTAAGGGTCTTCAACATTTTCTTTTGACTCTTTGACATACCTATAACACTTTGACATGTGCTATTCCTATTTCAATGAGCAAGAAACTCATTGATAAATATAACAAAAATAATATTTCTTTTCTTGTATAAATACAAATATCAAAAGTACATTTTATGAAGATCAAACCTAGTTACACTTTCTTCAACACTCCCTCTTAACTAGGGAGGTATTCATAGATCATTACAAGATGTTTGGCTATTTTTCAATCTTGAAGAATTCACATAAGAGAAACCGGATTGGCAATCCATATGTTATAGCATCATAGTAACCAATATTGTTTATAACAAGGCCTTGACTAACAACTCTATCTCTCATAAGATCAGAGCACAATGTTGGTGAGACCAATGACTTATAGACACCTTAGTCATTGTCTCTCAAGGTACATACCCACCTGGGTGTTCACTAAGTATGACCTTCTCTCACTCTCTCTACAGTTTGACCTCCCGAATCCATCTCCTACTCCTCCCCGTAGCCCTCCCAGGACCACCTTCCGATTTGAGGAGGTTGACCCTGATCTCTTCTCCTCTATCCTCACACAGACACTCCCATCGGAGTCCCAGTTCGCCTCTCTCAGCTCCGCCAAGGATAAATACCAATGCCTCTCATATGCAATTTGGGAAGCTGCACTCCAATCCTTCCCCCATTCTACCCGTATCGCCACCACCTCCCCCAAACCGAGAAATTGCCCTATGAATAAATGGTATGACCAGGAATGCAAGTCTATGCATCAAGACCTCCGACACGCATTCTAGAACTCGTTACCAACATACCCAGGCCTTTGTTCAGCCTACCGTTGCCTCCTTCGCCATAAGAAGCGCCTTTTCATTACCCATAGGAGACAGGTTCTTTCTACTCTCCTCCTTCGCTCCCCAAAAGATTTCTAGGGGACCATCCTTTCCCGGCGCTCACTTACCCCAGTCGACCTTGATCCTGCCTCAATGTTCTCTCACACCTCCCAGCTGTATGACATTCCTGGGCAGCCTCTGATTCAGGGTACTTCCCCCCCACCTCCTGCCACCTTTTCTCTGACAAAGATATCAGAGAGGCAATATCGACAATGAATAGCAACAGGGCATCAAACGAAGAAGGCTTCTAGGCAGAATTCTTCAAGCATGGACTTCGCCCCCTAGTAGGATATCTGGTGGACCTTTTCAATGAGGTGGTTCGGGAGGGATTTTCGGATGGTTGGTCACACCACATTATCTACCCGATCCACAAGTCAGCGCCTACTTTCGACCCCAACAACTACAGGACAATCATGGTTGGGCACACATTCTCTAAGCTATATGCTACAACTCCACAAGACACTCTCCCATTTCCTTGAGCAGAGACAACTCAGGGCCAAGGGCCAAGCAGGATTCTGCCCAGACCACCAGACAATTGACCACATCCTTACTCTTCGTGCAGTGATCGAGGAGGCTAGGCATTGATCCTCTAAAGTGTACTGCTGCTTTGTAGACTTCCGAAAGACCTTTGACTCAGTCCTGAGGGAAGATCTTTTCCAGAGGCTAAGAGAGATTGGCATTTCCTTGACTCTTCTGACAGCTATCATGTGCCTCTATGAGGCCATCCTTGGCTGTCTCCACACAGTCGAAGGAATGTCGGATTTTATCCGAAGCACCATTAGAGTCAAGCAAGGATGCCCCCTTTCTCCTACTTTATTCGAGATCTATATCGATGAGCTTGAGTCCTTCCTCCGGGAGCATATCTAGGATACAGATGGGTGTCTTCTTCACCGGGTCCTGATTTCCATCCTCCTCTTTGTAGACGATATTGCCCTTATTGCCTCCTCCCAAGAAGGCCTTCAGAGACAGCTGGATGTTCTCGCAGCTTTTTATGACCGGAGGCATCTAACTGTGAACTTGGGTAAAACCAAAGTGATTATCTTCAATGGAGTCAAGAAAACCTCGGACTTCCACTTCCTATTTAAAGGAGAAGTGATCGAGATTGTTAACACCTATACATATTTGGGAGTTCAGTTTTCAGGGCCTCGCTTCAGCCTGCGGCCAACCCTTCAGCCTCATATCAACAAAGGGTATGGCTCCCTAGCCCTTCTGGAGAGGCAGTGTTTCCGGCACCCTTTCCAGGACATCTCGTCCAAAATGAGCATCATGGACACTTTGATTCGCCCCACAGTGCTTTGCGGCTCAGAGATTTGGGGTCCCTCTCTCCTAGAGTCAGATTGGGCCTCAGCAGAGCGGGTCCAAACCCTCCTATTGCACTGTTTCATTAGGTGCAAGCAGACAGTTCCTCATAACATCATTCTAGCAGAGTTCGGGGCTCAACCTTTCCGCCTAGAGGTGATATTCAGGTTAGTGTCGCTCCTACACAGGCTCCGAGGCCTGGCATACACGAGGAAGGGTCGTGACAGGTACCCATATTTAGCATATTGCTCCTCGGAGAACATCGCCCGTATGCAGATAGGCCGATCCAAATGTTGGTACACCGGTGTGACAGAGCTTCTGGAGGCTTCAGTAATCCAGATTGATCATCTCCCTCCTTTTCAGTACTCTCTGAATGCTCCAGGCCACCTCATTCCCAATAAGCAAGAGCTGAATAAAATCATTAAGGAGGATATTTATAGACGATACATTCAGACTACATGGACCAATCCTCCCAATGGGTTGTGTCCAAAAATGGCCTTCTACGCGGAGCATTGCTTGGAGATCAGGGATGGGCTCATCATCAAACCCCAGTACACGTTCCAACATTGGATGCATGCCCTTAGAATCCCCCTCGGGCAGCTCAAAGTTGGGTCTCACAGACTCCGGGTGGAGACAGATCACCACATCGATAAGGCAGATAGGATTTGCCAGTTCTGTCACTTATAGGAGATAGAGACAGAGACACACTTCATCTTCGGATGCCCTGCTTACTATAAGATTCGAGGTCGTTTCCATTGTCTCTTTAGGTCTTCTCAGACTTTGACCAACTTCCTCAGATATGTTGATCAGAGATGCCTTGCACTTTATCTCCAAGAGGCCTTCAGATTTCGGGCCTATTTTCTTCAGCCCCCCACCAGATCGAACACCATGCAGAAGATCACAGACTTCTTTAGGGTGCTACCATCAGCGCGGGGCACCAAAAGAACCCTTGACCGACCCACAGACGCTGAGACCAGATCAATGCGGTCCTAAGGGCGCTGACCCACCAGACTGCACCAACTCTCTAGGATTGGATCCACCCCTGGGAGGCGCCCTAGAACCTCCAGGCGACAACAACAATAGCCTAGTATGCCCACAGGATAGCAGACTTTGACATGCTTCTCTCAGTTTTCTTCTCTCGACCTTGGATGTTAGGAGTAGGAATTGTTCAGGAGACTCCTTCCCTTTTATACCATGTGAAAATTTCTAAATCTACACATGAGAAATCCTACTGCAATCACTAATTTATCATCTCCTACTTGTTTTTACATTCAAAACAAGTTATTTAGTTATTAAACAACGATGAAAACACTATTGCAAACTACACATACATATAGATCATGAACTGAAAATAGAATGAGACACATACACAAGGGACATTGTTATTTTTGGACAAACGTCCCCAGAAAAACCCAATGCAAGAAAACCTGTGCAACAACTTTGAGGGTTTTCTATTATTAAGAAGTAGTTCTAAATACAACTCTGGATGCCCTCTCAGCAATCCAGTTACAAAGATAAAATATACTAGCAGAAACCTAAGTGAGATTACCTCACTTCACCCAGCTAAATCTCTCCCCATTCCGGCAACTGGATTAGCTGTCCCTAGCTATAACTGCGCTACCCCTTCGCAGTAGCTGCGTGGGCCTGCGTGGAGCACACTGGGACACTGCGTCAGCACTACACTGCGTCGTCTGCCTCCTGGAGCTCTGACGTCAACCTTCTCGATTGGTACTACTGCTCCCCAGCTGGATTTGGATTTTTGCTGGAGGGTGGCTCTACCCCAACGCTGGAAATGCGTGGGCCCTTCTTGGCCCATCATTAGTCTCCCTGGGTTTGTACTGCCTCTGGCATCTTTTTTCCTCGCTCTGCTATGTATTCGAGGTTCTGGAGAAGATCCTCCAACCTCAACTATCCATGCCCCTTTGCTGCAACAAATCACTTGTTCAATTTTCTCAGCAAACCTCGCCCCAGAAAAATCGAACTAATTGATCTCTCAAGTGTATCTCCAATTGACCCTCAAGCCTCCTCTTATACCTTTCCCTTGATGAATCAATGATCGAGATTAAGTCCCTAATCAACGACTAAGATTAAAATAGACTTATCCTCATCAAAGTTTCTCACCCATATTCTTATTAATACCCATTAATATTTTTATTTGCCTAAGTTTAGACTTAGGAACCCATTAAAAATATTAATTATTTTAATAACTCCTCATCTGGGTGGAATTTCTCCAAACGATTTCTGGGTTTCCGAGATCTCATGTATTCTAACCCTTCCACAAAATTTCGAAGCTAGAGCACATCCGATGCTACCCAAAATCAACATGATATTCTTCACAAGGCTAGCACCTAGGAGATTCTTCTTGCCCCACCAAATTGGTTTGGCATGAGTGTTTGGAAAACTTCGCTAGTTGGCATGGTCTCCCCTAGGGCCCGCTTTTTGAAAGGCTTGTCCTTGTTGAATTGTGATTTAGGAGGGTAGTTTGATCATGATCCCCTCTCTCTTTCCATTATGGAAAACTTGTTCATCAATGTCTTTTGCCCCGACATTAGTTTATTTGTAAGTTTTTATTTTACCAACGTTTTGATCTTTAATGCATCAAAGAGCTTTCTAAGAAACTTACATTTCTACTACCATGGGAAAGAGAATGAGATCATCATAGCTTACACTTACCTAGGAGTTTAGTTCACAGGGTCTCATTTTATTATGTGGTTGACCCTCCAACCTTATTTTAGTAAAGGGCATGGGTCTATAGCCCTCATTAGACAATGCTTCCAAGGGAAGTTCCTTGACATCTCCAAACTCCACATCATGGATGTAATTATCAGATCGAGAGTTATCTATTTCTCCAAGATGTGGGGTTCAAGATTGTTACAAACATATTGAGCTAGGATGGAGAGGGTCTAGGCCTTGCTTCTCAAGCACCTCATTTGTTGTAAATAGATGGTCCCACAAAGCATCATTTAGGCAGAGTTTGACGTCCACCCGTTCTTAGTCAAGGTCATTTTCCACTTGTTCTCTTTCCTTCAAAGTCAGGTATCTTTGAGACACTACCATAGGGAGAGAGGTACCCCTATCTTGGTCATTTTCTACTTGTTCTCCTTCCTTCAAAGTCAAGTATCTTTGAGACAATACCATAGGGAGAGAGGTATCCCTATATTACACTTTTTTCATCGAAGGCTTTCACCTCAGATTCTCACTATGTTATGTTGAAATTTGGTACCAGAGGACAGGTGGTTCCCTAAGGCTTTGATTTTTAGCCTAGGGAAAAGTGTCCAAAAGAATTTAATTTTTCTCCTAAAGTAACTTTATAATTTTTATAAAGTTAAATCTAATTTAAAAGTGACTTTAAGTGATAAAGTTACTGAAGTCTAATTTTAAAGTGACTTTAATAAAGTTAATCTAAAATTAGAAAGGAAAAGTGACTTTGGAAATAAATGAATAAGTGGGTCTTTATTAAAGTGGTGTGAGCCAAAAAATAAAAAGTGAGATTTAAATGAGCATTTAATCTCAGCCCTAGATCTCAATCTATATCAGCCATTGGATTTAGAGGTTACCCAAAAGTCACTTACAATTAGATTAAAGGAGGAAAAGGAGGCAAAAGGTCATTCATTCTTTCATGAGCAGATTGAGAGAAGGAGAGCAAGAGAGCAAGGGAGATTTCTGGACAAGGAGGAGAAGGAGACATCAGCTTGGCATACATTCCAAGGCAGCAGTTGAGCAGATTTGTACAACTGATTCAGTACACAGTGAAAGGCTAATTTTGGCACGATTTTCTAGAGATCTGTACAGCTGGTTTGCACAAAAATCGAGGAGTGTTTTGCACAGAAATCGAGGAGCAGTTTGATGTTTTTTTGCACGCAAATCGAGGTCCATACAACGCATTTACTGCACTCCGTACATTGCATTTAATGCAGGCCGTACAACAACATTTAAGGCTAAAAGTGGGCACGAAAATCGAGGAGGCCATACAACATTTATTGCTGTCCTGTTTGCTGTAATTTCTAGTTTGCTGTGAGGCACGGGAAAAGAGATAAGTTGTAAATTTGCTTGCTAATTTTTTGCTGAATATTTCTCACTGTAAAAAAGGCATTTTCAGAAATAAAGAAAAGCTCTCGAACTAGTTTTCCCCAAGAGTTGTAGGGGGTTTTTCCAGGGTCACATTGACCAAAAATCACTGTGTTCAAATGTGTTAAATGACTGTTTGTACTTGCTGATTTTTATTTCTGCATTTTTCAGCATTCTGTAAAATTTCCAGAATTTGTGTTTTCAGCAAAAATTTATTGTTTCAGTTGTTGAATGTATGGATATGGAAAAGGATATTTAACTATATGGGAGAAATAAGGTGAAACTGAAAACTGGGGTGGGAAATGAGATATTTCTATATGGTATCAGAGCTTGAGTGCTAAAGTGCAGTTTGGGACAGAAAGGAGGAAAATTACAGCTTACTGATTTTTCACAAACAATAGTTTTATCTTTACTACAGCAGTGCTATTTTTTAGTTTTAAGATAGCAGGATGTCATTGGGATTGAGGGTGGAGGATAGGCTGGATGGGCATACAAATTACAACGTTTGGAAGGAGAGAATGCAGAGTATCTTTGAGGAGGTAGAAGTCTGGAATATCATGGTGCATACCACACAGAACCCTGTTGTTGTGCCTACTGATGCTACTCAGTTGGCTGAGTATAATAAAAAGAACAACAAGGGTAAGAGGCTGATTCTAGACGGAGTCAAAGACCATTGCATTCCTCATGTGAGAGGAAAGAGCAATGCCCATGAGATGTGGACAACATTGTCCAATCTCTACTAGAGTACCAATGAGAACCAGAAAATGGTCCTGAGATGGGTAATGATAGTGCAGCTAGATATCTCACAAAGATTACTAATGTGAGAGATGAGTTGGCAGCGATTGGAGAGGCCATTCCACCCACTGAGTTGGTGCGGATTGCGGTAAATGGCCTCCCCCGTTCATGGATGAATTTTGCTGATGGGGTTTGTGCTCGTGAGACCCTTCCCACATGGGAGAGGTTTTGGGATGATTGCATTCAGACAGAGATTAGGAAAGGTCAGCTTGGGGCAGCCAAGCCAGTTGAGCAAGATGAGGATGTAACAATGTCAGCAGGAGGCAAGAAAGGCAAAGGGAAGAAGCAGGCTTCCACAAGCAATGGTGGGGGCAGAGGAAAAGGTAAAGATAAACAGGGTAACACACAGAAGGACTATTCCAAGGTGAAGTGTTGGAATTGTCAAAAGATGGGACACTATGCAGTTGTGTGTCCGGAGAAGAAGAAGAAGAAGGGGAAGAACCAGAGTGTGGCAGCTTTAGCAGAGATTGAGGACTTTGCAGTTCATTTTGACCGAGAGTTTGGGTTCACTGCATATGAGTCCTCTAGTGCAGGATCACCTACCACACAGGTTCAGAGGGAGCATGCTTTTCCCTCGATTAGCGGAGCATCTTCAGGTATCTGGTATGTGGACAGTGGGGCTTCACGTCACATGACAGGAATCTGTGAGTACTTCTCAGAGCTTTCAGAGAGTGGCACTAATATGGAGGTAGTACTCGGTGATGACAAAGTTGTTAGAGCAGTCGGGGTGGGGATACTGACATTTCAGAGGGAGTCCAAACCTCCCTTGAAGGTGACAAATGTTCTTTATGTACCAGGGATGAGGAAGAACCTCATATCCATCTCAGCTTTGGAGGACAGAGGATATAAGGTACTGTTCAGGGGAGGATAGGTGTTGATGTATCCCAGGGGCACTGCAGCTGATTCAGCTAGAGTGATAGGTGTACGCCATGCAAAGGTGTACAAATTTGCATTCCAGTCCCTTGTGGCATTAAACAGTAGTACCGACAGCAGAGCTAGTAGTTCTGAGTTCTGTGAGATTTGGAACCGAAGGATGGGGAATATGTATCATGGAGCCTTGAGGACCTTGCAGGAGATCACTACAGGTGTGCCAGATTTCAGTACTGATCACTTTGATACTTGCAGAGGATGTGCGATGGGCAAGTTTTCCAAATCCCCCTTTCCTAGCATTGATAGCAGAGTGACTGGGATACTTGATTTGATTCATTCCGATGTGAGCGGTCGGATGTCTCATGTTTCCTTGAATGGATATGAGTACTATGTTTTATTCATTGATGATCACTCCAGGAGGACCTGGATTTATTTCTTGAAGACCAAGAGTGAGGTCTTCAAGCGGTTTCCAGCTCTTGTGGAGACACAGACAGGTTGGAAGATCAAGTCCCTGAGGTCGGACAATGGGGGAGAGTAGACCCTTGGAGATTTTGTTGACTATTGTGCAGAGGCAGGATTTAGGAGGGAGTTCACTGTTCCTTACAACCCCCAGCAGAACGGGGTTGCGGAGAGGAAGAACAGATCCATCGTAGGGGCTGCCAAAGCCATGTTACATGATCAGGGGTTGCCATTGTTCTTGTGGGCATAGGCCTGCAACACAGCTGTTTATTTGCAAGACAGGAATTTGCATCGTGCCTTTGGGCACATGACTTCGGAGGAGGCTTTTTCTGGGAAGAAGCCTGATATTGGTCATCTTCATATCTTTGAGTGCATTACATACTCCTATATACCCAAGGAGAAGAGGACCAAACTAGATCCCACCGCAGAGAAGGGTATCTTTGTGGGCTACAGTGATACCTCAAAGGCCTTTCGGATTTACATTCCTGCACAGAGGAAAGTTGTTGTCAGGCGGGATGTGAAGTTCGAGGAGGATAGGGCCTTTAGGAGGTCACGGGAGTTACAGTATCTGGATCAGCCATATCCTCAGCAGTATTTGAGTCAGTCGCAGGGATCCAGTGGGCAGGGATCAGGAGGATCTAGAGGTACATCTATGAGGATGTCAGGTCCATCAGTGAGCAGTGGCTTGATGAGCCAGCGGGGTGGTGCTCTGGGTAGCATGCAGAGCAGTCCACAGAGCAGTTCACTAGGGAGTCCACTGATGGACAGTTCACACGGTACCTCAGCTTCTACAGGTTTAGGTGCAGGGAGGAGGACAACAGACAGACAGTCAAGAGTTTAGGCTATTGATGGTGATGAGGAGGAGGAGTTTCATTCTCCTATGGGAGAAGCATGCTCAGGGAAGAGGAAGCCCAAGTGGCTTTAGGACACCTTGAGAGATGCCACATCTGTTGCTAAGCCTCAGAGGCCGGTCAGAGAGAGTAGACCACCTGATAGGTTTTGTAGCTATATGGCAATGGCTACTAGCATCCTTGACTCTGAGCCTTCTAGCTATGAGGAGGCAGCTAGCCAGCAGGTCTGGAGAGAGGCCATGCAGGAGGAGTACTCTTCTATCATGAAGAATGATGTTTGGGAGGTGGTGTCGAGGCCTGAGGGAAAATCTGTGGTTACTTCCAGATGGCCTTACAAGGTAAAGCATGCTGCAAATGGCAGCATTGAGAAATTCAAAGCGAGGTTTCTGGCTAGAGGGTTCTCCCAGGTAGAGGGAGTTGATTATGAGGAGACCTTCACTCCTGTGGCTCGATATACTTCAATCTGCTCCATTATATCGATAGTAGCAGAGATGGGTTGGAAGATCCACCAGATGGATGTGAAGACTACATTTCTCAACGGCTTCATACAAGAGGAGGTGTACATTGAGCAGCCACAGGGCTTTGAGGTGCATGGGAAGGAGTCCCATGTGTGCAGACTGAAGAAGGCCCTTTATGGCCTAAAGAAAGCTCCCAGAGCTTAGTCTTCCAGGATAAATACATACTTGCAGGGGATGGGTTTCACAAAGAGTGAGGCAGATCCGCCTTTACTATATTTTGATAGGTGAGGAGCCTCTCATTCTGGTGTTGTATGTGGATGACTTGATCATTACAGGTGCAGAGAGACTCATAGAGCACTGCAAGAGAGATCTTGCGGCAGAGTTTGAGATGAAGGACATCGGTTTGATGCATTACATTTTGGGTTTGGAGGTGTGGCAGGAGAAGGGGCATTTCTTCCTGGGGCAGGGGAAGTATATTGTGGACATCCTTGGTAGATTCCACATGGATGATTGTAAACCCATGTCAACACCGATGATCACCAACTGGAAGAAGCTTCATGCTTCAGATTCCGAGTTGGTGGATCCCACATTGTACAGGCAGCTGATTGGTTCCTTGATGTATTTGGTCAACATTAGACCAGATATTTGTTTTGTAGTCAACACGATGAGTCAGTTTATGTGTGAGCCTAGGAAGGTTCACTGGGTGGCTGCAAAACACATTTTGCGGTACTTGCAGGGGACAGTGGATTATGGTCTGGATTACAGGTAGGGAGATGGAGTGAGATTGGTAGGATACACTGATTCTGATTGGGCAGGTTGTGCTTCTGATAGGAAGAGCACTTCAGGGTGCTGTTTTGGATTGGGTTCAGCAGTTGTGTCATGGTTCAGCCGGAAGCAGCAGTCAGTAGCACTGAGTTCAGCAGAAGCAGAGTATATGGCAGCCAGTCTAGCTAGTTGTGAGGCCATCTGGCTTCGCAAGATGTTGTTTGGCTTATTTGGTCAGCCGTTGAAACCTTCAGCGATTTACTGTGATAATCAGAGTTGCATTAAACTCACGGAGAATCCAGTATTTCATGACAGGTCAAAGCATATCGGGATCAAATATCATTTCATCAGAGACTATGTTCAGAAGGGAGCTATGAAGCTTGAGTACATTCCCACTGATGAGCAGGTTGCAGATATTTTTACCAAAGCCTTACCATGGGGCAAGCATGTCTACTTCAGAGACAAGATGGGTGTGGTGAGGAACACCTTCCTCAGTAAGAGGGAGTGTTGAAATTTGGTACCGGAGGACAGGTGGTTCCCTAAGGCTTTGATCTTTGCCCTAGGGAAAAGTGTCTAAAAGAATTTAATTTTTCTCCTAAAGTAAATTTATAATTTTTATAAAGTTAAATCTAATTTAAAAAAGTGACTTTAAGTGATAAAGTTACTAAGGTCTAATTTTAAAGTGACTTTAATAAAGTTAATGTAAAATTAGAAAGGAAAAGTGACTTTGGAAATAAATGACTAAGTGGGTCTTTATTAAAGTGGGGTGAGTTAAAAAATAAAGTGAGATTTAAATGAGCATTTAATCTCAGCCTTAGATCTCAATCTATTTCAACCATTTAATTTAGAGGTTACCCAAAAGTCACTTAGGATTAGATTAAAGGAGGAAAAGGAGGCAAGAGGTCATTCATTCTTTCATGAGTTGATTGAGAGAAGGAGAACAAGAGAGCAAGGGAGATTTCTGGACAGGAAGGAGAAGGAGACAGCAGATTGGCACACATTCCAAGGCAACAGTTTAGCAAATCCGTACAACTGAGTGAGCACACTGTAAAAGGCAGATTTTTGGGCACGATTTTTAGGAGAACGTACAACAAATTTTCTGCACAAAATCGAGGGTCGTACATCATATTTTTTTTGCACAGAAATCGAGGGCCATACAGCAGATTTTCTGCACAGAAATTGAGGGCCGTATAGCTGATTTTTTTGCACAGAAATCGAGGTCCGTACAGCAGTCTGTATAGTCCGTACAACATCCGTACAAGAGTTTTCCAGGGCACGGAAAATGAGATAAGTTGTAAAGTTTGCTTGCTAAATATTTCTCACTGTAAAAAGGCATTTTTTCATAAATAAGAAATATCTCTAAAAATGGTTTTCCCCAAGAGTTGTAGGGGGTTTTTCCAGGGTCACATTGACCAAAAATCACTGTGTTCAAATGTGTTAAATGGTTGTTTGTACCTGCTGATTTTTATTTCTGCATTTTCCAGCATTCTGTAAAATTTCCAGAATTTGTGTTTTCAGAAAAATTTATTTTTTCCAGTGTTGAATGTATGGACATGGGAATGGCCATTTAACTATATGGGAGAAATAAGGTGAAACTAAAAACCGGGGTGGGAAATGATAAATTTTTACAATATGAAACAATGGAAACCAAATTGTTTGAAGTTTGAATGCATCCACAAAAAATAAAAGATTGAAATCACATAAAAGGCACTCTACAGATTTATCATGGTGTCCTGTCACATTGCGCACAGAAGATGAGCATGTACACACCTTCGAACATGAAAAACAAGCAAACATGAAGAAAGAATAAAATTTTCGTTTCACAATAGTGCTTGCTACATATGACTCCTACAATGCATGAGCAATAGGATTATGTGATTCTAGTGGAGGATGTGACAACTATGAATTTTATTGATTTTCAGTGTGAATAAGCGAGTGATGAGGAGCCTGGGGAGATTTAACAGATTTCTTATTAGAATTGGAACTGACCTCAAGGCTACGAGAGCTTGACATAACCATCATCTCGAGCTGAAGTGCCTCGACAGCTTAAGGAGTTTCCACTTCATTAGAAGATGGATCATCGAAGACCGGTGGTTTATAAAGATCAATAGTAGGTAAATCAGAATCGTGATCAAATGAATGAGTGAAGAGATCATGACAGCCACGATCAGAAAATTCAATATGGACAACAATGTCCTCATGATCTGACGAATCATTGAGAGGGGGTGATGAAAAACAAAAAAATTCACTCTTTGAGTTTCCACAAATGAAAGATGATAGATCGAGTAGATCCGAAAGATAGATTTTTCCTCTCTGCAATCAAATGACATACTGACATCCCGCACATTCTTTGAATGATTGGAAGTGGAAACATCCAAAGATGGATTTTCACAAGAGGAATAAAAATTGTAGAAACACAGAAGATGTCAGGATAAATCAAACGAGGTGCAAACAGAAGGAGGTCGTCCTTCACCGCAACTTATTTTTCAAATTAACATACATACTCATAAAAAATGAGTAATAAAAGATCGATAAAACCAACCTCTTAAGTAAAATTAGTTCCTTGAGACGGTATCTTCTAGCACTTGCTGCGCTTTTCTTCTACACCTTGGCCTCTCCTTAGGCACTTCTCTGAGCAGCTTTACCAACGCCACTTTTGCAGCCTTATTGATACTTAGAAGAAGATATCAAGCAAACAACTCAAATTAGAGTAAAAGGGTACGCGAAGCTTTTATTAACTCAAAAGGGAAACTTACAAAGCATTACAATCTGAAAACAAGAAATCTCAGAGTTTTGAAGCACTCAGTTCAACGTGTGCTTGTCTTCTGCCGATTACTTGTTTTATAGACACCTTTTTTTTTTCCTTTTTTTTTTCTTTTTTTGGGCATGACACAAAGCGGAAATAATTGAGGGTCCTGTCGGAATTTCCATAGTCTGACGGTGTCTACTCAATATTTCGATACAATAATTCAAAATCACACTAAGGACAATAATTCAAAGTGGAAATATTTGAGGTTCCTCTCAGCATTGCCATAGTCTGACAGTGTCTACTCAATATTCTAATACAATAAGTCAAACTTTCAACTATTTACAAGGAATCTAAGGACTATCACCATGGTCCCTTAGGGCTGTGGTCTGAGTCATAATCATTGAACTCGTCAGAAGATTGATTATCTCGCAGATATGCTTCCTCCATTATCTTTAGATATTTTTCTTCATAGTCCGGCTCGGTGGGGTCTTGAGCATCTTGGTACACATCTAAACACAAAATGTCCTTTCCTTTTGAAGATGTTGTTGTTGTAGATGTTGTAGCTGCTTTAGAGGACTATCCTACTTCCAACTTTATTCGATCTTTGTAGGGATGATGGCTTTGGTAGGGTAACTTGAATGGGTCATCTTTCTTTCTCCATCTATTGATGTAAGATGTAGGATTTATCTCAATATCTAAGAAATAATCTTTATGTGCTTTTGAGAAAGCTAGCTTCAATAGCACTGGTAGTTCTATTCCATCCAATAAGTCCCATTTAAAATTATGGAACATACTAGTAGCTATTTCGATTGTGTGTTGTACACAGATTTTGCAGTGATCACTAACACCTTCCTTTTCTTGCCATCCAAACTCAAAATTAAATGTTGTGCATACCTTGGTTGATAATAACAAGCTAATTAGACATATAGTATATGTAATCCAATTTCCTAAACTTACTCCAACTGTAATTAGTGCCTTTTGATTCACAAAAAACTTTAAAACAGGATACTTCCCTTGCGATTCAGTCAATTTTTTGATAATATGAAGTTTTTCAGCCAATTTTTTCATGGGAAATTCTTTAACCACCCCAAAACTCTATTTACTTCATCCTTATTTTTTGCAAATACGGAACTTTCTGAAAATTGATTTTCAAAAACCTGTGAAAAGGGATTTGGCTCAATAGCATTCCTTATTTCTGGGTTATTAAAATCCCATGGTGTAGAAAAGATGTTAATATATTGTAGAGTTCTTTCTACACATTGAGATTGTCTTTCAACATGTTTCTTCTTGCAGTAACCATTCTTGATTTCCCAACCTGCAAAGGGCTCAAAGATTTCATACTGAGGAAAAGTATCTGAATGCATATAATCTGGATCTCTTCTTTGTAGATATGATGCTTCCATTTCCTTGAACAGATATGGAATTCTTAAGGTCTGTAAAAACTGACCAACTTTTATCTTGATGTTAACATCATCAAGGTCCATCATCTTAGCACTTGTAAAGATTTCAAGTACAAAATCAATACAACCAATCATTTGATAATAATTTAAAATGTGCAAGACCCAAATCATAGATTGAGTATATTGGATGGACCATAAATCATCAAGTGTTCTGAAATATAATTTGACTTTCATATTTGGTAAAGAGTATGCTTTTACCAATTCAGGATCCAATCCAAGAAGTGTGCCAATATTCTTTGATTGCCAAGCTTGACATTTTTGAATACACTGGTTTCTTCGAAGCCTAAGTCCAACTACCTTTTTTATTTCTAGACAAAGATCTTCAACATGCTTCTCGAGAATTTTGAACCTTTTTGCCAAAGTGACAAGATTGTCCGGTTGATCTAGAATATCAAAAATACTTCCTCTGAATTCTGTCCGGCTGTGGCCAATTCTATGAGCTTTATTCATTTCCCTAGTAAGAGCATCGGCAATGTAGTTAGAATTTCCAGGAATCCATTCTACATCAAAATCATATTGTTGGAACCAAATTTGCCATGATAATAATATTCCTCTTGCAATCTATCTTGATAATTTTGCTGACAAGAAATATTTAAAATTCATTGAATCAGTCCTAAACAAGAATTTTCTTGGCGCAAGATACAATTCAAATTTTTGAATGCCATTAAGTATTGGAAGAGTTTCTTTTTCAGCAGCAAAATAATTTTTCTGATTGGGGGGGAATTCTCCTGATGCATAGGCGCATAATTCTTCTTCTTTTTTTTCCTCCTTTCTTTCAAAAAGAACAGCTGCCCAAAAATCATCAGAGGCATCTGTTTGTAAAATTAACAATCCTTCTCCTGGAGGCTGAAATTTTGGCAGGGACTTACATTCTTCTTTGAGATTTTTGACAGCAATAGTGGCTTGACTAGACCAACTTGATTTTAAATGCTTTCGAATAGGAGCGGTTTTTCAGATAGCCTGGGAATGTATTTATGGATATAATTTAAAACACCCAAAAATCGCTTAATCATTTTGGTATCTTTGAGTTCATCAGGGAACTCAACAAGCTTTGTTAGCACATGCGGTTGCATATATATATATGTCCATCGATTACATGAATTCCAAAGAAATCAATATCATTTTGGAATAACACCATTTTCTTTTCTGAGAGGACAATACCATGAGCTTGAAATTCTTGAAAAAATATTTCTAGATGAGCCAAATGTGTTTGTAAATCTGGACTATGAATTAAAATATCATCAATGTAAGCTATGATAAAATCATACTTACCGAATATAAAATCCATTATTTTTTGGAAGAAAGCAGGAGCATTTTTTAATCCAAATGGAACAACTCTCCATTGGAAAAATCCTGCAGGGCATGTGAATGTTGTCTTATGTCTGTCTGCTTCTTCAATCTAACTCTGGTAATAACCACATTTCATATCAAATTTACCGAAGATTTTACTCTTTTGAATTTTCTGCATTATTACTTCTTGACGAGGTAAAGGATAATGAAAGCTTTCAGTGATTCCATTCAATGGTTTGTAATTAATTACCATTCTTGCTTTACCTCGAACTATTTCGAAATGATTGCGAACCAAAAATGCAGAACATGGATAATGGGAAACACTCGGTTCAATCAATCTCAACTTCAACAATTCTTCAATCTGTTTTTTGATTTCTTGTTCATCAGAAGGAGTACAAGGAATTAACTTACCTTTCACTCCATTATCATGCATGGTCAAAATTTATTGCTTGGGGCTCTCCTTTTCCCAAAACTTCTGAGGGTCTTCTGAGCAACTTTTAACTAACCGCTGATATATAGAGATTTGTTCCTAAGTCCATTGCGGATCTATTGCTGCTTTTTGTTTTGTTTTGAGAGCTTCTGTTGGGTCCCTATAATACTAGTGATTACCCCATTACTATTGTATTTATACTCCTTATTAATATTGTTGTGCCCCTATTGCCCCCATATTGTTATTGTTGTGCCCCATAGAATCCCTCTATTGTTATTTTTGTGGATTTATATTATTATTGTTAGGTCGGCTAGTTTATATTGTGACTCTAGACTCCTATTATTGGAAAGGTGTTTTGTCATTGAATCATCCAAGAATTGTTATTTAGTAATGTAAAGGAGTTGCCCTCTGAAGATTGTTCTAAGGGCGTGATCATATTTTCTATCTTTTCTTGAGCTGGTTTCATAACATTTGGTATCAGAGCTTTGGATTCTAGGGTTTCGCTGCTCTAAACAAGTCATCGTGGCATTTTCGCTATAAAAAAAAATTTGTGACATTTCAGAAGTCGCAAAAAAAACCATTTGAGAAGAAATTGCTCTGAATCTTGGGTCTGAATTTCAGAGCTTTTCGCGCTATATTTGCGGAGATGTGATCTGAGGAAGTTGGTCTTTTTGCACTCCTGAATTACATTCCAAACAGGTGACCTGGGGAAAATTGTCATAACTTTCTCTCTGGGGATCGGATTAAAATTTCGTAAGAAGATACAAAAAGAGGACGGACTGTATTTTTTTGTATGCATTTTTCAGATCCAAAGGTCGAAACAATGACTCGTGGCATGTCGTACAAGTTCGCTCTACTGAACTAGTCTATAATCAAGTCACTATGGGAAATTTCGCATAACTATTCCTTGGAGAATCCAATTTGGGTCAGACTTGTGGCATTGGAAAGAGGACACAGAGGGCTACTACAAGTCACAAATTCAGAACTAGATGATCGGAAAGTACACAGATACATCAGAGGCAATATCGAGCTCCTACAAAGTGAAAAAATGTGTGTAGATTTTCTTAAAGTTTTGCTTAAGCTTGGTTTGAAAATTTATTTTGAAGGAATTCAAAGGGCATAGTAGAGCATTATTATCGGTAACTGATGCCCTGAGAAAAGAAAATGCAAACACCTAGTAAGGAACCTGAAATCTCTAGCATGACTCATGGAGAAGAGGAAGAAATGCAACATGATATATCAAAATTACAAGACCAAGTGCAACAACTGTCCCTTACACAAAAAGGAACAGAATCTAAGATGGATG